>OZ035997.1:7132827-7290327 GCA_964035015.1 Corallium rubrum | reverse complement strand
TGAACCTATAATCATAAACTCAGTTTTCGTCGCATTTACTGAAAGCTTGTTGGCGTTAAGCCACAAGGTTATATTTTCGATATCACAATTGAGTAGTTGTTCAAGGTCAGCCATAGTTTCAGCAACTGCCGTAACCTGGGTATCATCAGCGTACATACCTGGAGTCGTGTATTCTAAACAGTTTGGAAAATCATTTACATATAGTAAAAATAAAAGAGGGCCTAAGACAGATCCCTGTGGAACACCAGTTGACACGTGTCTACACTGGGACAGTATACCGTTGACCATACAACACTGAGATCTATTTGAGAGATAGGAGGAAAACCATTTATTTGATTCTCCCTGCACTCCGTATATATCCATTTTTTTTAAAAGAATTGCATGGTCAACAGTATCGAAGGCCTTGCTTAAATCAATAAAAAGAACTCCATTCATATATCCGTTATCAATGTTTCTAAACCAGGCTTCGGTAGCCTGTAATAAAGCAGTTAATGTAGAATGATTTGACCGAAAACCAGATTGAAATTTAGTCAGGATGTTATTTTCAGTTAGATATAGGTAGAGTTGATCAAAAACAATTTTCTCAAAAACTTTGGCAATAATTGGAAGCACTGAAATAGGCCTGTAGTTGTTTGGGTCATTTTTGGCATTTCCCTTATATATTGGAAAAACTTTAGCAGTCTTCCAACTATCCGGGAAAGTACCACTTTGCAAAGACTTATTGAAAATGGAACATAACGGTTCACTTATTACTGTTGCAGCATCTTTTAGTGCTTGGGCAGAGATTTCATCTATACCACACGTTTTAGATACTGATAATTTATTCAAAATAGAATAAACAACAGATATAGGAATTTCACTGAATTTAAACCGGGATGCGGTTGACTTAACGTAGGATTCAGGTAGTACAGTAGTTGACTCTACCTGTTCACTAACCTTAAGTCCTATTGTCGAGAAATGTTCACTAAATGCATTAGAAATATCAATTTGTTCAGTTAGAACAGCTTCATCAACTTTTAACTCTGTTATGTTTACAATTTTTGATTGTCGGCCGAGAAGTAAATTTATTGCTTTCCATGATCGACGAGGATTACCCACATTATTAGTAACCTCAGCAGTAACATATTCCTTCTTTGCCATTTTAATTGCAATATTGACCTTATTTCTGGCCACCTTATACGCCTCAGAAAGAGAGTGAGAGTTATTTCTAACCGAAAGTTTTTTTAAATGATCTCTATGATACATCATTTTCCTTATAGAAGGAGTGAGCCAAGGTGCCGGTTTATTTCTCACTCTCTTTTTTCTTAGAGGAGCATGAATGTCAAGCACCTCCAAAAATAAGTTCTCCCAGGTGTAGGCCATGTCATCAGGATCATCACTAATTTGAAGCAAATCCCAAGGGACATTTTTAAGATCATGAATAAACAATTCTGCATCATAGTTTTTCATATTTCGACTTTCAATGAACTTTGGGTTGCTCTTAATTGTTGAAAACTTTCGTACACCATAAATTAAATAATGGTCACTTATACTAATTTCAATGACATCTGATTCTACAATGTTTTGTGGCTCATTAGTTATAAAGTGATCAATCAGAGTCTTTGAGTTTTTTGTGACACGAGTATACTTAGTAATTAATTGTGAAAACTGGTAGGCTTCATAAAGAAACTTCATTGGGGACGATATAGAATCTTTATTATCTACAGCAAAATCTATATTAATATCACCTGCCAACAAAGTCTCCTTACCTTCAGAGTCAACGGTTTTAAGAAAATTTTCAAAATCCAAAAGAAGATCAACTCTTGAGTCCGGTGGTCTGTACCAAGTGGACACAATAAACGACCTTACTTTAGGCTTCGAAATTTCAATCGCTATCATTTCTAGGTGGGTTGGTATCAAGTCATCACGTTTAACATAATTTATGTTCTCACGGATATACAACGCAACTCCACCGGCATTTAAATAGCGATCCTTTCTCTCAAGAGAATAACCATTGACTCTGACAAGGTCATCATCCACAGTAGCATTAATTTTCGTTTCATTGATGGCTAACACATCAAACTGATAATCCTCTATTAATACCCTAAGTTCATCGATATGAGGTAATAGTCCATTAATGTTTAATGAACCAAATTTAAACCCTTTCTTAATTTTAATGGATGAATTTTTATTACTTGAAGAGTCCTCGCAAGTACTATGGGTAAACCCCTCAGTAACAGCACGCCATCAATTTGATTTTATAATAGAACTTGAAAGATTGCTAGCCAGTATAGCTACGCCTTTATTGTTTAGGTGCAGTTTTCCTTGATTTAGGCACGATTCATCTATATTATTGTGTTTCATCAATAATCTTCCGGACTGTTTACAATATCTATTAATTAATTTATTTACTTCACCGACCTTTGTTGAAAGTTCAGTTGAGTCAGATCGTTGTGTTATCTCGGAGAGATGAACAGTTGTCTGAGGACGATTACTTTCAATATGCTTCGCAAGGTCAATTATTTGGTCCGCAACACCTTGGGGTGAATCGTGGCTGAGATCGTTTGTGCCCACATGTAGCACAACTTTCACTGGTCCGTCTGTTTTCTCAAGAGAGGGTTTTACATAATGATACATATCTTGAACTCGAGCCCCTGTGAATGAGCACACAGCCACCTTAGAAGACGTAGATTTACTCAGTTTCCAACTGCTTAACCTCTTTATAATGGAGTCTCCTAAGATCAGAGTAGTTGCATCATTATTTGCAGGTCTTTTAACTCTTCGGTTTTCATTAGCTTTATTAGAACTTTTACCAGAGAGAGAGAGAGAGAGAGAGAGAGATAGAGAGATAGATAGATAGATAGATAGATAGATAGATAGAGAGCTAGATAGAGAGATAGAGAGATAGAGAGATAGAGAGATAGAGAGATAGAGAGATAGAGAGATAGAGAGATAGAGAGATAGAGAGATAGAGAGATAGAGAGATAGAGAGATAGAGAGATAGAGAGATAGAGAGATAGAGAGATAGAGAGATAGAGAGATAGAGAGATAGAGAGATAGAGAGATAGAGAGATAGAGAGATAGATAGAGAGATAGAGAGATAGAGAGATAGAGAGATAGAGAGATAGAGAGATAGAGAGATAGAGAGATAGAGAGATAGAGAGATAGAGAGATAGAGAGATAGAGAGATAGAGAGATAGAGAGATAGAGAGATAGAGAGATAGAGAGATAGAGAGATAGAGAGATAGAGAGATAGAGAGATAGAGAGATAGAGAGATAGAGAGATAGAGAGAGAGAGAGAGAGAGAGAGAGAGAGAGAGAGAGAGAGAGAGAGAGAGAGAGAGAGAGAGAGAGAGAGAGAGAGAGAGAGAGAGAGAGAGAGAGAGAGATAGAGAGATAGAGAGATAGATAGATAGATAGATAGAGAGCTAGATAGATAGAGAGCTAGATAGAGAGATAGAGAGATAGAGAGATAGAGAGATAGAGAGATAGAGAGATAGAGAGATAGAGAGATAGAGAGATAGAGAGATAGAGAGATAGAGAGATAGAGAGATAGAGAGATAGAGAGATAGAGAGATAGAGAGAGAGAGAGAGAGAAGAGAGAACATTTATTTAAAATCGGTGTTTCAATCAATAATTACAAATTGCTTTACATGAAAGCCGATTAAATATTTACATTAGTTGTATATACAGATTATTTTTGTACTTTTGATAAAATTATGAAAAATTATAATATATTATGTACAAGTATTTCATTAATTTGAATTAATTTAAATGCTTACGATTATTTTAATGTGGGAAACTAAAGGATGAGACATAATTTTTAAACGATTTTAAGCTTGTTGCTAACCTTGCTTCGTTAGGTAGACTATTCCACAGTTTTGCAGCATTGTACGCAAAACTGTCTTTTAAATAATTCGTTTTCGGTTTTAATAAGGCAATTTTCGTGTCGCGATCTCGAAGGTTATAATTTTCGGAATAATTGCACAAGTGTAAGTATTCTAAAAGATATGCAGGTGCTAGGTTGTTAAGTGCTTTATGTACGAGGACAACTTTATGATAATCTCTCGTTTCCTGTAACACCTTCCAACCCAGTTCCTCTCTAATTACATAGGATCGAACATCATATCCTTGTTGTGTGATTACACGGCCAGCACGGTTTTTTAACTTTTGTAGTCTAGTTGCTTGGAATGCCGTCAGATTATCCCAAACAACATCACAATAATCAAATAAAGGCTGTATTAAAGAATTGTAAATTGCAAGGGCCACCTCTTTGGAGACAAGTGGACGCGCTTGCTTCAAGCCTGCAATTGCTTGTGAAATCTTTTTTGACATACAATCAACGTGTTCATCCCAAGCAAGTCTTTCATCAATATACACACCCAAACATTTAGTGAATTTAACACTTTTGACTTTATGACCGTCAATATTAATTTGCGATAAATTTCGAGTTTTATTAAGGTTATCGTCCGATCCTATAAACATGTGTTCTGTTTTTGTGGCGTTTAGACTTAATTTGTTTGCTAGTAACCACTGCTTTATGTTGCTCAGGTCTTTATTAGTTAATTGAATAACCGTTTTTAATGATCTACCACTTGTGGTTATATTTGTGTCATCAGCATACATTCTTGGCTTTGAATGTTGCACACAATGCGGAAGATCATTTATGTAGATTAGAAAAAGCAGAGGCCCAAGAATTGAGCCTTGAGGTACTCCGCATTTTATTTTCTTGAAAGAGGATAAACAACCACTTGTAAAACAACATTGCGTACGATCCGTAAGGTAGGATTCAAACCATTTAAGCGTTGGAGCGTTGGAGAGATCGAGAGATCGAGAGATCGAGAGATCGAGAGATCGAGAGATCGAGAGATCGAGAGATCGAGAGATCGAGAGATCGAGAGATCGAGAGATCGAGAGATCGAGAGATCGAGAGATCGAGAGATCGAGAGATCGAGAGATCGAGAGATCGAGAGATCGAGAGATCGAGAGATCGAGAGATCGAGAGATCGAGAGATCGAGAGATCGAGAGATCGAGAGAGAGAGAGAGAGAGAGAGAGAGAGAGAGAGAGAGAGAGAGAGAGAGAGAGAGAGAGAGAGAGAGAGAGAGAGAGAGAGAGAGAGAGAGAGAGAGAGAGAGAGAGAGAGAGAGAGAGAGAGAGAGAGAGAGAGAGAGAGAGAGAGAGAGAGAGAGAGAGAGAGAGAGAGAGAGAGATCGAGAGAGAGATCGAGAGAGAGATCGAGAGAGAGAGATCGAGAGAGAGAGATCGAGAGAGAGAGATCGAGAGAGAGAGATCGAGAGAGAGATCGAGAGAGAGAGATCGAGAGAGAGAGATCGAGAGAGAGAGATCGAGAGAGAGAGATCGAGAGAGAGAGATCGAGAGAGAGAGATCGAGAGAGAGAGAATCGAGAGAGAGAGATCGAGAGAGAGAGATCGAGAGAGAGAGATCGAGAGAGAGAGATCGAGAGAGAGAGATCGAGAGAGAGAGATCGAGAGAGAGAGATCGAGAGAGAGATCGAGAGAGAGAGATCGAGAGAGAGAGAGAGATCGAGAGAGAGAGATCGAGAGAGAGAGATCGAGAGAGAGAGATCGAGAGAGAGAGATCGAGAGAGAGATCGAGAGAGAGAGATCGAGAGAGGAGATCGAGAGAGAGAGATCGAGAGAGAGAGATCGAGAGAGAGATCGAGAGAGAGAGATCGAGAGAGATCAGAGAGAGAGAGATCGAGAGAGAGAGATCGAGAGAGAGAGATCGAGAGAGAGAGATCGAGAGAGAGAGATCGAGAGAGAGAGATCGAGAGAGAGAGAGATCGAGAGAGAGAGAGAGATCGAGAGAGAGATCGAGAGAGAGATATCGAGAGAGAGAGATCGAGAGAGAGATCGAGATCGAGATCGAGATCGAGATCGAGAGAGAGATCGAGAGAGAGATCGAGAGAGAGATCGAGAGAGAGATCGAGAGAGAGATCGAGAGAGAGATCGAGAGAGAGATCGAGAGAGAGATCGAGAGAGAGATCGAGAGAGAGATCGAGAGAGAGATCGAGAGAGAGATCGAGAGAGAGATCGAGAGAGAGATCGAGAGAGAGATCGAGAGAGAGATCGAGAGAGAGATCGAGAGAGAGATCGAGAGAGAGATCGAGAGAGAGATCGAGAGAGAGAGGCAACTTTATTTAATTACGGTAGTTACATCAATTATATACAAATTGCTTTTCATGTAAGCCTTAACATCAAATATACTTAAATATTTACAATTAATTAAAATTAAAATGCAAAAAGCTACAATAGTTCAATTAAAAAGTATAGGTATTAATTATATTATTAAAATTATTTACATTTGGGAGACTTTTTATTGTTGATGGTAAACTGTTCCATAAGAGAGCGCCACTGTAAGATAAGCTACGTTTGAGGTACTCAGTATGAGGTTGTGGAATTTTAACGTTTATATCTGAGAAACGTAAATTGTAATTATGTGCCTCATTTACTGGTACAAACAGCTCTTGTAAGTAATCAGGAGCAATACCACTGATTACTTTGTACATCACTGTGGCTTTTTGCCGATTTCGTCTGGTCTCGAGGTCACACCAACCAAGTGATGATAAAATTTCAGCTGATCTGACCTCGTATCCAGACCTGGTAATAATTCGAGCAGCCCTGTTTTGCAGCTTTTGCAGCTTATTTCTTAAGACTATTCCACAGTTTCCCCATATGGTACTACAATAATCAAAGTGAGGTACCACCAATGATTGATACAGGGATATCATTTGAGGGAATGTTAGAATAGATCGCAATTCTCTGAGCATACGAAGACCCTTCAATACCTTTGGTATAATTATTTCATTTAAGTGATCTTCCCAAGTTAGTTTTTCGTCAATAACAACTCCTAGTAATTTTGCTTTAGAGACCCGTCTTATAACTTCATGATTCATCTTTATCTTAGGATCACCCAGTAATTGCTTTAATCTATAATTAGAAGCTATGATGATAAACTCAGTTTTTGTTCCGTTTGCCGAAAGCCTGTTAGCATTAATCCAAATATTCAAATTCTCCATATCCTTATTAAGCAGGTTTTCAAGTTCTTCTACGGTGTCTGCAGTCGCAGTAATCTGAGTACCATCAGCATACATACCGGGAGCTGTGTGCTCTAAACAGTTGGGGAGATCGTTCACGTATACCAAAAATAGAAGAGGGCCTAGGGTAGATCCCTGTGGAACACCCGTTAACATGGGCCGAGACTGTGACAATGTATTATTAACCATGCAACGCTGTAATCTGTTACAGAGATAAGAGGAGAACCATTCCAATGATTTTCCTCCCACACCATATATGTTTAACTTTTTTAAAAGAATTGCATGGTCAACAGTGTCAAAAGCCTTACTCAAATCCACAAAAACAACTCCATTCATGAAACTATTGTCTATATTCTTAAACCACCTTTCGGTTGCTTGTAGTAGAGCAGTTAAGGTGGAGTGATTTGACCGGAATCCTGATTGGAACTTACTCAGTATACCATTTTCCGTCAAGTATGAATAAATTTGGTCAAAGACAAGCTTTTCAAATACCTTGGCCAGAATTGGTAGTACCGATATTGGTCTGTAGTTGTTGGGATCATTTTTGATATTTCCCTTGTATATTGGAAAAATTTTAGCAATTTTCCAACTATCCGGAAATATGCCCGAACTTAAAGACTTGTTAAATATAGAACACAGCGGATCACTTATCACAGTTGCAGAATATTTCAATAGTTTTGCAGAAATTCCATCAATGCCACATGCTTTAGATACTAACAATTTAGATAACATAAGGTGAACTGCTGAAACAGGAATCTCAGTAAATTGGAAATTAGACATAGCAGGTTTAACAAAAGACTCAGGAATTACCGACGTAGTTGGAACAGCTTCACTAATTTTAACACCTACTGACGAAAAATGATCGTTGAACGCGTTAGAAATGCTGTGCGAATCCGTGAGAATTGATTCGCCAACCTTCAACTCTGTCATACCAGTAATCTTGGACTTTCGTCCAAGTAGCAAGTTTATTGCCTTCCAAGTACGTCTAGTGTTCCCGTCATCATTGCTAACCTCTTCAGAAATATAATCTTTTTTAGCCTTTTGAATTGCAATGTTTACCTTATTTCTTGCAGCCTTATAGGCCATAGAAAAGGCACTTGAGGCATTCTTAATGGATTTCTTTTTGAAGTGATCCCTAGTGTTCATTAGTTTCTTAATGGACGGCGTAAGCCAAGGACAAGGCTTATTTTTAACTCTCCTTTTCCTTAAAGGTGCGTGAATATCAAGCACCTCCAAGAATAGATTTTCCCAAGTGTATACCATGTCATTCGGATCATCACTTATATCCAACAAGTCCCACGGCACCTTATTGAGATCATGAATAAACAAATCAGGGTCAAAATTCTTCATATTTCGACTTTCTATGTATTTAGGATTACTCTTAAATGTCGGAAACTTTCGTACTCCATAAATTAAATAGTGATCACTAATTGCAGTTTCAATAACGCCTGATGCCGACATATTACTTGGCTCGTTCGTTATCAAATGATCGATCAAGGTCTTTGAATGACTGGTTACTCTGGTGTAATTTTTAATGAGTTGGCAGAATTGATAAGCTTCGTAAAGAAACCTTACTGGAGCGGACATGGAGTCCTTTGAATCAATTGCCAAATTGCAATTAACATCACCTGCCAGTAAGGTTTCCTTACCCTCAGAATCAACAGATTTAAGGAAATTCTCAAAATCAGTAAAAAGACCGATCGGGGTATCAGGTGGTCTGTACCAAGTTGAAATAATAAATGATTTAACATTTGGTTTAGAAATTTCAATCGCTATCATTTCAAGAGAACCTGGTACAAGCTCTCTCCTGACAACATAGTTTACGTTTTCTCGGATGTACAGAGAGACTCCACCACCATTAATATTACGATCTTTCCTCTCTAATGTATAACCATTAATTCTAACAAGGCCATCAGTGATAGTAGAATCAAGCTTGGTTTCGTTGATAGCTAACACATCAAACTGATACTCAGTTATCAACATCCTCAACTGATCTATATGAGTTAATAGACCATTTATGTTAAGAAAACCAAACTTGAATCCTTTCGGTAAATTAGGCTTATCTATATTAGGAATTCGCGTTGTGGAGCTGCTATTATCAGTGGTTTCCTCAACGGAACTAGTACACCATCAATTGAGTCTCTCGATGCTATTAGTAAAGTTACTAGCGATCAATGCTACTCCCTTGCTATTTAAATGAAGTTTACGTTTACTTAATGAAGTAATGTCAATATTATTGTGTTTTATCAGTACTCGTCCATACTGGCTACAGTATTTAGAGATTACCTTGTTTGCTTCACCAACCTTCTTTGAAAGATCGTCTGAATCAAACCTTTGTGTCATCTCGGAAAGGTAGACAGTTGTACCAGGATGATTATTCTCAATATGTTGTGCTAGATCTAGAATCTCGTCGGCAACAGCTTGCGGTGTTTTGGCACTAAGATCATTTGTCCCCACATGAAGCACAACATTGGCAGGTTTAATTTCTTGTAGAGAGGGCAGCATGTAATGGTACATATGACGGACATGAGCACCAGAGAACGAACGCACAATCACTTTAGACTTCGTTGACTTGCTTAATTGATAGCTAGACAGTCTATTGGTGATAGAATCTCCTAGTATTAATGTGGTGGCTTGCTGTTTTGTACCATTCCCATCACTTTTAGGCTCTGACGGTTGAGTTGTTGAGGAAGAATCAGGTGGAATTATTTGCACGTCATCGTCAGTCGCAGAATTTCCATTGGTTTCACTATTCAGTTGGTGTTTGCTCTTTGTATTCATCTTCTTCTTCTTCTTCGTCTTCTTCTTCTTTTCTTTGGCGTTTTCTTCATCCTTGAGTACTGCTTTCTCATCTACCACTTTATGAGATTCGTCAACTTTGTCAGTATCCTTGTTGCTTTTACACGAAGTCTCACTTGCTTGTGTTTGTTTAACATCATGTAAAACGCGAATTACTGTCAAAAGACTTGCCTTTTCTTTTTCTAATTCATTGATTTTCTTCGTAAGTATGTTTTTGTCAAGGGAAAGATCTGCAACTTGCTGCTTAAGTGATAAAATTTCTTCGGCAGAGGGCGTATCGTTGACACTCCGTTCAATTTGCATATTTCCCTTCGAGATCAAGGCGTCCACTAAACACTTCATTTTGCTAAATTCCTTTTTCAGGGAATCAATTTCTTGAGCAACATTGCTTTCTTGATGTATGGCTACATCTGGTCGAGTTACTTCTAGAACGGATAAATCGTTCAGATATCCGAGAGAGTTTATTGAAGCTTCGCAGATGTCTCCATTATTCTCGTTAAGGTTCTTCTCCAGATCTGTTTCAACACAGGTCGCTTTCGATAAACCAAGAAGATTGTAGAGCTTTTCTTTTGCCCAACGTTCTCCTTGTCCTTGTACAACGAGTGTAGTTGTTGTGGTATAAAACTTGAAAGTAAGGTGGTTAAATTTCAACAAAACCATGTTATGCATCGTGTCTTCGGTCCAGTTTAACTCCTGGTTGTCTTCTAACGTTTCGCTTAGATTTCCAAAGACTAAAATAATAAATTTACCCAGGTGTTCTTTACTTCCCAACCACAGGAAGTTAGGCTTTTTCCCATCACTAGAGAGAGAGAGAGAGAGAGAGAGAGAGAGAGAGAGAGAGAGAGAGAGAGAGAGAGAGAGAGAGAGAGAGAGAGAGAGAGAGAGAGAGAGAGAGAGAGAGACGGGCACGGACGGACGGACGGACGGACGGACGGACGGACGGACGGACGGACGGACGGACGGACGGACGGACGGACGGACGGACGGACGGACGGACGGACGGACGGACGGACGGACGGACGGACGGACGGACGGACGGACGGACGGACGGACGGACGGACGGACGGACGGACGGACGGACGGACGGACGGACGGACGGACGGACGGACGGACGGACGGACGGACGGACGGACGGACGGACGGACGGACGGACGGACGGACGGACGGACGGACGGACGGACGGACGGACGGACGGACGGACGGACGGACGGACGGACGGACGGACGGACGGACGGACGGACGGACGGACGGACGGACGGACGGACGGACGGACGGACGGACGGACGGACGGACGGACGGACGGACGGACGGACGGACGGACGGACGGACGGACGGACGGACGGACGGACGGACGACGACGACGGACGGACGGACGGATGGATGGATGGATGGATGGATGGATGGATGGATATAATTTATATATATATATATATATATATATATATATATATAGTATATCGTATATGGTAAATAGTATGAGGTGTAGGTGTTGGTGTACGGTACGGTACGGTACGGTACGGTACGGTGTGGTATGCATGCATGGTATAGTTAACAATTAGACAACGGGCCCGAGTTTTCTATTATATTTATATACATCGCGTTTCAATGTATTCATAATTATTTTCTTTATCTCTTTTTAAGCTCGGGGACTGTTTTGATTGAAGAAATTGATGACGAACTAGGAAATTTAGGCCAAACATCACGAGGAAAATTTGGATTTGAACTTGGAGGTGGAACGGAAACAGTAGCGTCACCAGTGGCCAAATGTATCACGTGGTCCCTAAAAGAGCGGCGGTTATCTTGCATACATCGATGTCCCCCATCTATAAATTTTATTAGGCGTTTCTCAAACAGGTTTAGAGTTCGTCTGTATTTTGAAAACAGAGGTTCTTTTATATGTTTTGTCAGTGCATTTGCTACCGAATTTTCTCCAACTGCCACAAGATGCTGCTACAGGTCTAACTTCAGGGGAAGTCTTATCAGACGCGGATCAAATAGTGGCAGTGTTCTACAATATCATCCGTTCCTTTTTCAAAGTCAACACGCAGAAGAAAAGGAGGCTTACGAGAATTGCTGTGAAAAGACAAACTTTTGTGGATTTTATTTTGGAGTTCGTCCACGTTGCACCAACGGATGGCGTCGGCCTGTTTGGGGTATGTATGAAACTTAGGATTTGCATTAGAAGAGCAAAGTGCATTTGCAAATATTTTTTTGAAAACAGTAAATCTTCTATATGTACATGAAAGTCTTTGCTTGAACATTTCATGTATATATCCAGTCGAAATAGGGAGGTGGTTTATTGAGAACTGATCAACGTTTAAAATTGAAGTGGGCTAGCTATACGTTTCTGTTGCATGTCAGGGTTTTAAACAGATAATGAAGTAAGCTATGTAATATTTAAAATATAATAAAAGAGTGGAGTGCAGTGGAGTGGTGTGGAGTGGAGTGGCGTGGCGAGTAGATATATGGTTCTATTCCAGTACGGTAATTACATCAGTTGTAGAGTTAAAGACCTTGATAAGGACCTCGTGATATGAAACGAGTCGTGAAAGAATATATGTCCAAGCTGATAAACTACTAAAGCAATAAATAAACGCGAACACTCTTTTCTGGAAGTGCAAATGAAATATGACAATTTGATAGATTTTTGACAGAAACCAGCGATCAACAACAACCGCGTATAGGGAAGGTACCTTTTTTGTAATATGTAAATTTTTATATTTGTAAGTATGCATGCAAAAGTGATTTCAAAGACAAACTGGGAAAATATTCAGTGCGTAATAGCAAACATCCTTGAATTACGTCCTAGGGTATCCTGTAACCTTAAGTGTATTAACTAACTTTCAAATTTACATTTGGAACTCTAGTATTCATCATTACGTACATGACCCGTCGGAGTAATCACTTTCATCTATCGCAACCACGCACCAACTGGGGAAAACAACAAATAGTTTATCTGACTTAAGACATTCGACTGACTTAACATTTTTAATGAATCAATCCTAAAGAAACTATCCTAATGAATTTGAATTTTTACAATTACTCTTACACTTTTATTTACTTCTGATCTTTTTATACATTTTGATTTTTATTCAAAATCATGTATTTTAACATTACTTTATATATTTACTACAACAGCTCCCTGTATAAATATAAATTAAATGTGCCTTTGATGTTTAAAAAATACAATTTTTGCAGGTTTTCTATTTGGCGATCCCCATTTTCGAACTTTGGATGGTAAAAATTACACTTTTAATGGCTGTGGATGGTACACCTATTTCAAAGGCAACATATCAAATGTTGGTAACAGTTCGTTTGTGATTCAAGTGCGGACGACAAGAGTCGGCGACGCCAACGCAACTGCTTTTACTGGAATTGTACTAAAGGAGGGTGTTTCAGAGACTGTTCAAGTAAATCTAAGAAGTACTGGTAAGATAATTACTAGTTCAATTACATAACAGAAAGGACTCGACGAGTTGAAATCAATTTTCTTTAAGATCATCTTCGTAAAATGCCGTACTTCCGCTCATCCGATTACGAATTGCCTTTTCAGCTTCAACAAAAAAGACGAAGTCGAACAGCAAATCGCTGGATCGACAAGCTCGGAAGGCATTACCCTGCGAGTCAGAGTCCCTTTCCGACCTACGCAAGCTTCGGGGGAAAGTGGGCTCTGCCAACAAACGCGATATTTCTTTTTGAGCATGCGTGAACGGTTGCCAAGATACTATTTTGAGCCCAGGCTCTAACGAGTCACTTCCTATTTTCCTGTTTACGCGTGTTCGTAAACTAGAACTTGTTTGACCAGTTTAAAACCTGACTGACTCGCCCCAAACTTGGAGCGAAGATCGAGTTTGTTGGCAGAGCCCACTTTCCCCCGAAGCTTGCGTAGGTCGGAAAGAGGCTCTGACTCGCAGGGTAGGAAGGCATATTAAAAACGAAGAAGAGCTCGGAGAACTCGCTATTAACCCTTTACTGGGCATGGTTGCCATTTGGCAACTTATTATACTTTTACTCTGGCTAACGCCAGACGATTTTACTCGTCAAGTGAGACCTCCTGGTAATCTGCCCGGTAAAGTGTTAAAATCGTATTTTAACTTTCGCGTAAAGAAAATAGCGGTTAAGAAAAAATACGCCCGCGATTTTTTGGTCTGAATATTTGAAATCTTGGAGAGTGCGGGGAAATTAGCGGTACCACCACGGAAAGTACCAGCATAGACAGCATAGCATAGTATTGCACAGTATGGTATGCATATTTAACTACAGCCGTGCATTTGACCTTACCCCCGAGCCATGGCGGATGGCCGAAGGCCCGGAGGCCGGTGAGGGTGCTAATCTCGACCTGCGTGGAGTCCACTTTACACGCGAGATGAAAAGCTGAAAGCAATTCTGAAACCTGTTTGTATATATATATGTTATCAAACCCACAACTTGCGCAGTTCGAATAGCAGGGTACTGGTAACTAACCTGTTAAATTATTCAAATTATTTAAATTTACGTCAGCAAATTTTATTTTATAAGTTCGGTTGGATTACGAAATAGTTTTTCAACGATCATGACGAAAGAAATCTTTGCCAGAAAAAATGGTTTCAGCTAAAATGTGCATTAATATTACTATTAAGTTCGACTTCCGATGCGAGTACCAATACTGAATACTGAAGTTTTGATCATGCGCTGTAGATCATTTAACGACGGGGTACGGGATTGCGGTAGTCAATACTTCCGAAGTAGACCTAACTTCGGAAGTCAGTTTGATGGGATGATGCAGACCGAATATGGGATCTGGTCGCTTTAATTTTCTTAGCTCTAGGGCGAGAAGCTCTTTTCGTCTATAATGTCATCATCGTATGCTTGCAGAAGTAAGACGTCTTCGAGGTTCATATTACCCACCATGCTTCACAATTTCAGTATTCGCATTCGAATTAACTAGCTTAAGGCTCTTTTCCAGTCATCGCAAAAACGAGCTCGCTGCGAGTGTTTCGCATCTAATTAAAAACAACTCGCAGTGCTTGTTTTCTCGTTGTGAGTTCTTTTTAATGAGATACAAAGGTCTACAAATACTCGCAGAAAGCTGCGAACTAGTTTCTGTGACGAGATCCTTTATCGGATTTGGAATATGACAACGAATCCGAAGCGGAAGTGTAGAATTTCGGTATTGGTATTCGCATCGGAAGTTGGGCTTAACCTCCCTATTGTAAATCCAAAGACAACAGGTAATTCTTATTATTATACATTTTTTCGAATCCTATATATTATAATCAAGGATTATAATTGGTCAGAAACTTTGTAAGAATTCTTGATATCTGCACTTTTAGATTTCGTTTACACGGTACCGGACGAATTCGGAACCGGTCTCGAATTCGTACAGTTCCACCTGTTTACATGGAAGAAAAAGTCGGAACCGGTCTGGAATTCGTACGGTTCCACCTGTTTACACGGAAGAAAAAGTCGGAATCGGTCTCGAATTCGTCCGGTTCCGCCTGTTTACACGGCGAAATAGGACGAATTCAAGACCGGTCTCGAATTCGTCCGGTACCGTGTAAACGTAGCCTTAGTTGTATTTGCCGCCGTAATTGTTTGATTCTGAGCCCACAGTGCTAATATCTGTAGTTTCTGGAGGTAAACTGGAGGTATTAATCTGTATGAAAAAGGAGTTATCATGCATGTGCTGACGTGACGCCACTGACGATTTGACAAACCGAAGAAAAGTGCGGGGAAAAAGCAACTTTGAACTGCATTTTTTGGTTCTGAGGGAGTGATTCTCTTTATAGTTTCAACTGAAATGTATAATAAAACAATTATTGAATTCGACGTTTTTGATATCAAGAATTATCAAGGTCTCAGACCGCATTATCAGCCTCAACCTTCGGCTTCGGCAGATAACAGACTTCGACCTTGATAATTTTTGATATCAAAAAAGTCTCATCCAATAATTGTTTACTTATTAGCATAGTCAGCATCTTCGCAACTTATCTGGGTATTTTAAGTAATAGATAAATCCCGAGAACGAGGGATTTATGCTATATAAAGACCCGAGGACGCGAAGCGTCCGAGGGCTTTATATCGCATAAATCCCGACGTTCGAGGGATTTATCTGACTTAATTTATGATTGAGGAGGTTTTCCAACAAAGTTGGGGGGTTTTTTCTACCTTGGACAAAGATTTTCCTAGTTTTTTCCTTCATTTCTTATCTAATTAGTATTCAAGGTCTTTATGCGATATAAAGCCCTCGAAAGAACAAAGAAAACCGACTCAATCATAAATTAAAACTCGTTTAAACACTAGCTGTATCATTATTGTTATTGTACACCACGATTGAACGGCGCTCCTGCAATTGGACCCTTAGTCATTTACCTACTGACAGACTATAACGTATAAGGCAGCGCTGTTGTAAAAAAGCGCCGTTTCCGACCTGGACGGCATGCATGCAAAGGGCAATCGTTAGGGCAATGACGTTCAATTTACTTTCCTTTTGTCAGGTGGATTTCTCGTATTAATTGATGGAAGTGAATATACCGAAGCCTTAACTGAAATTGGAAAAACGTTTCCTGAAGGTGTTACTTTGAGCACTGTGGACAATAAAACATTGAGTATAAGCACTCCACTGGGAAACGGAGTACGAATAACAGATACAGCAAACGGAACTTTCTTTACTTTCGTAACGTCATTTATTGAGGATTATAAAAACTCGTCCAGTGGATTAAGTGGAAAATGGAATGACAATATTGATGATGAATTTACCTTGCCTGATGGACAAACATTATCAATCGATCTCTCAGATGTAGACATCCATAATCAGTTTGGAGAAAAATGTAAGTAGACAACCTATAAACCCCGTTTACTCTATGTCTATATGTAGAATTTGAAAATGGATCAAAATCATGCCGTTTAAGCCTTGTGTTTACACATTATATACCAGTAAAAAACGACACGAAAACGGCACCAAATGAAGACGTGTTTTTTGACGGCCTGGAATTAACGACAATTCAGAGCAACCACCACCCGGTATCGTGTAACCGCATCTGTGCCGTTACGGCACTCTGTAACAGCTTCATTTTACAATGAGTTTAATATCTAGACTTTATAGACATCTAGTCGTGCAGTTTCCTTTTCACTTATGGTATTTTGAATTACCGAGTCGGCAGCTAGGACGTCAACTTTGCCATGGCAAAAAATAGAAGTGGCATGATTCTGCTTCAGATCTCTATAGGATTTTGTATAGATAATTAATTCGTTCGTTCATGCATGCATGCACTAGTACTTATCAATAGTACGCACATGAAAAAATATTCAAGTCAACTACTGTACTTTTGTCTACACCGTTTGACTGTACCACAAGGGACCCAGGCTAACGCTAAACGGTATCGCTGTGACAATGTGTTTCCATATGAGTTATATCTGAGCATTTTATCGGTAATCAGCAAGGGGGGGGGGGGCAAGACTGAAGTCAGTCATGAACAAATTGGTTATTATACAGATTGATGTTACGAGGTGGTACAAGGTAGGGCGACCACTTTGTTCATGACTGAATTTCTTAGTTTCCCTCCGCTTGTTGATTGTTGAATTTTTGAACGCAGCGCCCGATAATTTTGCATTACCAGAAATTAATGACAAAATGGCCACAGCTTGAAATTTAATTGACATATATTCTTTAGAGCTCAGCATATCGTCCCATTTTAAACAGTAAATAATAACGCGCGAATATATATTAAACTGAGAATTCTGCTTATTGAGTAGCTTGCCAACTATTTGCCGACTTCCTAAACTAAACAACAACTATTGTCAAATCACTCAATCACCTATTTATTTGCATCAGGTATATATACGATCTTCCAAATTGTGTTGAAATACCGTATTTCCTTTTTCTGCGCTGTATTTGTTTTTAAATGTACTGCTCGAAATTGAGAAATTTTTTCCATGTATATTATTAGTCGGAAACAGTGACCACAACTATATTTGAGTCAGGCCAAAAAAAATAATAGTTGGTTTCAGGTTCCGACCGACCTGTTAAAAATGTCACCGACCATAAACATTTTATTGGCATAATTATAAAACTTTTCCTTTTTCCTTGCGAACAACTTTTCTTAAATACCAGAAACAAGGTTTCTGTTCAATATTTTGTTTGTCTTAATCATTATCTAGTCGGGGTAATTATAGTTTTAGATAAATAACAATGGAGTAACAAAATATTAAATACGTGCAGTGGGATCTACGCGTTTATCTCATAGAAATAATAGATAATAGATATATTAATAATAATAGATATATTATTTCTATGGTTTATCTACGCATTTGTTTATTATATATCGATCGTTTCCAGCTTCCCGCCTAACGCAGTGAGACCTTCACTGGCGTTGAGCAGAGGCCGCGGAAGCACCTGAAAAGTGTGTGTGTGTGTGTGGGGGGGGGGGGGGGGGGGGGGCACCGCCAAAAGGGGCACCTTGGTTATTTTCAAAATAATCGTATAATTTAAAATGTTGTACGCAGTGCCGGATTAACCATATGGCTGAAGTGGCTTATGCCACGGGCCCCGCGCTTTTAGGGGCCCCGCACTTTGCTCAGTTTCGATTTTTTAGCGCGGGGCCCAAAAAGTGTGGGGCCCCAAAAACCGCAAGGCCACGTACAAAAGTAAAAAAAACAAACGATGCTCCAAAATTAAAAAACACTGTGAAACACTGTGAAACAGTGCAACACTATAATATAGACAGTATAATAGACAAGTTGAAAATAAGTTTTTTCCTCATGTTTTTTCAATCCATATATATATTTATATATTTTATATATAATAATAATAATAATAATAATAATAATAATAATAATAATAATAATAATAATAATAATAATAATAATGAAAACTTTATTGAATTTTTTTTATATACTTACAACTGCAAATATCACTGTTAAAGGTAATTTACAATTGGCTACTTGATATACTATAATGGTTATATATTACACTGCACATTTACATAAATATATGATATAAAAAGTAAGATATTAGAAGTTCATTAAATCTGGATTCGTCCAATCCTTGTTTCTAGAACAGAAAACGTAGTATGTCGTCCTTATTGCAATATTAATGATTTTCCTAATGATATATTTAACATGAGCCTTGTCTGAGTTCAAACGTTCCAACATTTCTATAAAAACCGAAGATTCTTTTTCAAAAACACCGAGTGCACTGATTGAGAGATTTACGAGCTTTACCGACTGGAATTTTTTCTTTTGTTCTATGATCATCTCTTTATATTTTGAGTGTTTGCGCTGTATATTTTTTCTTAGGTTAGTCTCATATCCGACGGTTAGTTCGAGTACATACAGAAAATTGTCTTTGGTCAAAATTAGTAGATCAGGACGATAGTCATCACCAGTAATAATAGAGGGATTAGAGAATGATGGCAAGTCAGCATAAATGGTTCGAATATATTCTGATGGGAGGTTATTAGCAATAAAATTTAGGATTGAGTCGTGTCTCCAAGTAAATCGATCAAGATAGGAACTGCAGCCAGCAACAACGTGCAACAAAGATTCAGGTTTAAGGCAGAATGAGCATTCAGAAGACGACGAGAGTCCCCACTTTTGAAGATTTTTACGGGTTGGTAGCGAATTGTTTATGTAACGAATGGTGAAGTTGAAAATATTTTTGGGTAGTTTGGATTGACAGGTTGGCCAAGTCGAATTTACTTGGGGTAGAAAGAATTTTGAAATGCTGGAGAAGAATGAACCGTGATATTTTAACTGATTTTCCAATTTTTCTTCTTGAATTTCACGGAATGACTTAATTAATTCTTTTGTCGATGTATATTGATCATATTGAATGTTAGTATGGTTAATAATAGACGAACCAGGCGGAAAGCGTAATCTTGTCAGGAATATTAAAGCCCAGCATATAATTTTAAAAAGCACCATATTGAAAGAAACATGAGTTATTTCAAATTTTTTATTAAAACTAACGTTTCGTTGCTAATCCTGCAACATCTTCAGAGTGAATAATTCTTTACAAGGTTATCTCGACTTATATGCTAATATATTTACAATAACAGGAAATGAGTAACTGAGAGAGGGGTAGAAGTGACAGTTAATAAATTACAGTGTGAAGTAACAGGTATGATAGATTGTTTACAGTTATTTGTCAAGAAAAGTATAGATAAATATAAAGAAAAACGTGTGTATAAATCAAAATAAGTTTAAAGGAAGAGAACTGATTTTAGCGTTGAGTGAAGGATTTAACTTATTAGTAAGCAGACTTTCTCTAAGAAGGAGTTCAAAATTGGAAGAAGAAGAGCTTAGAATAGAAAAATCTGTTAAAGTAACAGGGTGGCCAGTTTTTTTGTGGTGTGCGAAAACTCCAGACCAGGAACTCAAAGAAAGAGGCTTTCCCGTGTAAGCCGAAATTAACTCCCATGTGTTCGGAAGCACGCGTGTGTAAATGGCGAATGGTTTCACCAACATACAATGACTCACAGTCATGACACTTAAATTTATAAACTACGCGTGATCTTAAAGCAAAAGGAATTTGATCTTTAAAACGGAAAAAACTTGAAAGGCGTCTAATAGGTTTAAAAACAACACGAAGTTGAATTTGTGGAAAAGCAGAAGCAAAGAGCTTAACGATTTGTTGGCGAATTTGAAGGGAGTGTTGACCGGTGAACGGAAGTGTAAATAAGATGATACGTTTGGGTGCTATGGTAATTTTAGACCCTGGACAAAAAAATTTTTCAAGAAATTTGCGAATACAACTATCTAAAAGTTTGATAGGATAACCATTTTGAAGCATGAAACTTTTAAATTTCTCTAGTTCTTCGTGAAAAATTGTGTAGGAGGAAGAAATGTTAAAATAACGAAAAAGTAAAGTCATTACTAAGCCGTTTTTATACACAAGTGGTATGAAACTTTCAAAATTTGTGAAAAGCCCAGTAAACGTTGGTTTACGATAAACGGAAGTTACAAATTTGCCATTCAAGCGTTGAATTTGGATGTCAAGAAAGGAAAGTGAGTTATTGTTTTCAATTTCATGTGTAAATTGGATACTGGGATGTTGAGAATTCAAGTAATTAAGGAAAGGTAAAATATGATCGCGAGACGGAAAAAGAATAAAGGAATCGTCAACATAGCGTCGATAGTACAGAGGTTTAAACTGAGGCGGACAATCATCAAGCCAATTAGTTTCATGAAAGGACAGAAAAATGTTAGCGAAAAGCGGGCCAAGCGAAGAACCCATCGCAACACCATCAATTTGCTCATAAAATTTCCCGTTAAATATAAAGTGACAATTTTTGACCGTTAAATTTAGTAGCTCTCTAAATTGCTCGCGCGTGAAGTTTTGAAAATGAGTTTTCTGCGAGAAAAGTTGGTTAATAATAATTTCAATGGTTTCATCTAATGGAATATTTGTAAAGAGTGAAGTAATATCAAAACTGGCCATGACTACATTATTAATATCAAATTTCAACTGAAATAAATCTTGTAAAAATAAAAAAGAATCAGTAATCGTATAAAAAGTAGAAGAAATGGGGCGAAGTAGAGGAACAAGAAATTTAGCAAGATTATAAGAGTGAGTGCCAATGGAAGAGAGTATAGGTCTGACCCAGGGGCGGATCTAGAGGGGTGCGAGCGTGGCTTGAGCCACGGTCAGATTTTCCTAATTATTCCAAATTAAATAATATAATTGATATTTCAAAAATAAAAAACTATTAATAACAAAAGGATAGTTGACGTAAGAACGACATTAGCCACCGTAAAAATACTAAACCAATTGTCAAAATAGCAGCCGCGGATTTTCGCATCTTTGACAATCAGTTGCACCGCAATCGGTCTCAGGTAGTTAGAAGTCCGAGAATGTGGTGAGAGTGGCCGAAAAAGTTACCGAACGTGCTACGAATTCGCTGAAGAAATTGGAGAACACTTCTGCTAAATTCAGCCACGGTCAGCGGAGCGATCTGCTAAATTCAGCCACGGTCAGCGGACTATTAAGGGGTGCAAACCACTGACCTCTATAATATAACTGGACTGCGGGGTCTCTCGAAAAAGTGGCTGAAAAATGATGGCGTGAGCAGAGGTTATTTTTCTCATTGTAGTGACCGCTGACCACTATATATAACTTGACTGTTGGCGACTATTATTTGACGGCAATTGTTTTTCTCTTGCAAAACTGCCAAAAACCACGGCAAAAACTAAACATTTCATGCTCTTTAATGGTTTTCAAACGAGGGAACCAGGATTCAGCAACCTTTTGGGACTTGTTGACAGTATAAATATAAACTATAGAGTTTTAAAGTTATAATCCGTAATATAAATCGTGCCTTCGAAGCATGCAATTGTAAAGCTGATAGCATCTGCAGTTTAGTTTTTTTCTAAAAAAAACTTATTTAATAAACACTTGTTTAATACCTATTATGCATTTCTTCCTGCACATATATTATAGATAAAAAACCCTCATGTAACAAAAGCAACAATTGTCCACTTACCTCAATACAATCATACTTTCAACCGCTGTAAATGTCAAAACATTAAAAGGTCACAAAACAGGAAGTCAGATATCCAGAGTGTTCAAAAGTATTTATATTGAGGCTTAAAAAAATATAGCGAAAAGTTTTGTGGTCATAAAGTACATCTGTTACAGTTTGTTTTGAGTATTTTTTTATCGAGCTGTCTTCATGAAGAGGGAAAATGCCATGCTTTTGGTCAGTGGCATAGGAAGCTGATCTTGGAGGGGCACAGCTTCAACAGGGCACTTTATTCAGGGGTAGGACTTCAAAAGGACACTTGAAACACATGTTTTATCATAAAAGGACACTTTTCTGTTGCAAAAAAGGCACTTCATGACAAAGTTGGGGGGGGGGGGGGGGCACATGCCCCATATCCCCCCCCCCCATTCCTACACCCCTGCTTTTGGGTGCACACTGCACAAACAAGGCATCCCACCACTCCACCAGCTGAAGCAAGAAAAGGGGATTTCTTTTCTGTGTAAGTGCACATTTTATTGTTGGTTAATGCTAATTGCACTTTACTTTACAAGCAAAATTGGTATTAAAGATAAAATTATTCACTCTATATTTGGTAAACGTTAATATAAAGACAAACAAATACTTCACAATATCAATTAGTATTCATATTGTAAGTCCTAGGATCTGAAACATTAACACTTAAAACAGTTGAAATTATTATTTCAAGACCAAGGACTGGCAAAAACAGTACAAGTCTTCTGCCAAGAAAAATACATAATGAAACTGAATGCCATGAAACACAAAAGTGCTTGATGAGAATGCTGAACACAACATCAGGAAAATTACCAGTGTTCTGGAATTGTCAATTCAATTGCAACCACCGTAGTACTGTACTATCCACTTGCATTGGATCAGACATTTTTGAAGCCTTGGATGAGCACATGACTGTATGCCTGTATACAGCAACAAACAATCACATTGCTTCATATTGGTCAAGTGTTGTTCCCAGTGTTCTCAAAGATCTGCATGCATCACTTGGCCAGAGTTCATACATCAAAGCTGCAATAGAAAAAGGTCAGAAAACAATTATCAAAGCTAATTCTGTTTAGCTATCATTAAGTCTACAAAGTACATATATACTATATAATTATAATGGTTTGTCCAGACTCAATACCGTCAAATGTAATAACAATCATGTACGCTCATCAAGTGATATGAAATGTAACAATAGTGGTCGACCATAATTTTAGATTTTACCAATGCAAGACAATTGAATGGTCTTTACCTAATAGAGGATGGTGCATAGCTTTTGTTGGTGGGTAGATAGTATTTTCAGCCTGGGTTTAATACATTTTAATAGTCCAAATGTTAGAATTTCTGAATTTGGCTTTAAAATTCACCAGTAAGTTGCATTAGCATACAAGCTAGGTGGTAAACGCGCTTTGTGACTTGGGTAATCCAAACGAAAAAATTAACTAAAATAGGAAAATTAAATCGGAAATCACTAGCGATTGGACTTGATTTGGGGACGGCCAAGTGCAAAGCCCGGGCATGTAGACATGGCATTGATTATTAAATTTGACATTTTTTTTACAAACATCGACTTGTCATAGGCAGTGATAAACTCGGCAAAGCCAACAGCCAACTCGTTTGATTTTTCAATGTATAAGGAAATGAAAACATGATAACAAAATACTGATGCTTCGTCTTCGAGTTCGACCTCTTCACCAGAAAGGCCAAATCACTGCCTATCGTGACTACGGCCGCAGTAACTGATCTACTTGAATGTCAATAGTCGTGTTTTATTAAAGAATAATACACATACAAGGAATAAGCTGGAATAAACCACTTACCGTATTGTATCTCTCAAAGCACAAAACAGTCTTGACTTTTATAGCACGCCGTCGCCATTTACTATTTTGATTAGTAGCTTTGAATGTGCAGTTCCCTTGACTGTGTAGATAAATCGCTATTGTCTTTCAAAGCAGGTCGAAGTCGGAGAATAAGATGAGATATTATAGTTAAGATATATAAATAATATAATTAGATTGAACCACTGGATTGAACCGATCCATTTGGAAAGAAGCATTTTAAAGAGCAAATGGCGGATAATCAAACAAATTTGATTGGTTATTGGCAGAACCTGTGCCAACAATCTTGGTCAGTGGTCGCTACTATGAGAAAAATAACCTCTGCTTACGCCATCATTTTTCAGACACCCGCCGTCAGTCATTTGCAATGAGACCCCGCAGTCCAGTTATATTATAGAGGTCAGTGGTGCAAACCAATCGGAGAGCCAGAATAGAGTGGCTGAATTTGGCGGGAGCCACGGTCAGCCACCCTTGCCATATCTTGTTACAATTATATTGCGAAATAATGCAATCAAATCGTCGGCTCCTGTAGTCGGTAGTGCACGTCAGTCTGTCTTGACCGGAGTTCTTCAGAATGATATTAAAGAATGGCTGCACGTATGGAGGGACAATGATTGTGCCTGGTGTAGATATGTGGAAGTACGTTGACGACTCAACGTTTGCCGAAATTATTCAAAAAGACGAAATTAGTCATATCCAGGCAACTGTCGACGATCTTGCCAACAAATCCAGAGTTGACAAGTTTCAGCTTAACGATTCTAAATGTAAAGAATTGCGTATCAGTTTTTCAAAATCCAATAAGGAATTTGATCCTATTATGGTAAACAACACTTCCCTAGAAACAGTCGAACACGTGAAGATTCTGGGTTTGAATGTGTCAAACAATTTGAAATGGAACGTCCATATCAACGAAATAGTGAAGAAAGCATCAAAGAGACTTTATTTTTTAACCCAGTTAAAACGCTCAAATGTAGGTTGCAAGGAATTGGTTCAGTTCTTTAAATCCTGCATTAGATCCTTGATAGAGTATGCTTGTCCAGTATACCATGATAGTCTTCCTGAGTATCTCTCAAAGGACCTTGAAAGAATCCAAAAGCGGGCTATGCGCATTATTTATCCATCTATACCGTATGACGAAGCCCTGACAACTGCGGAACTAGTCCCTCTCTTTCAACGTCGTCAAGAAATCACCGATAAACTTTTCCAGCAAATCCTGAACGATGATACTCACAAATTACATAAGTTATTACCTACTGTAAATAATACTTCCCTAAATTTAAGGAAAAAGAGTACATTCATACTGCCTAGGGTCAAAACGGACCGTTTTAAAAAAAGTTTTATTATTTTTAATTCGTTGAAAACATAACCTGATTAATGCTTTCTAATATTGTACATATACATTTTGTGATTTAAATTTTCTACTTATTTTATCCTTGTAAACTTAACTTAATTCAGCGTTTTTGGCTGCAATGTTATTGTTAATAAACTATCTATCTATCTATCCAAATACTAGATGGTAAGTTCACAAGAAAATTAAGGAAGAGATGTTGGTTTGTTTGGTTTGTTTATTTATAGTACGAGTTCCCCTCTACTAAAATTGTTGATCGTCAGACGCTAGTTACTATATTAATAAGACTGTGGTGTTTTTACTCAGACTATATAAATCTTTAAAGCATTGATCAATTTGAAGAACAAGCATGAGATCAAACCGAGAGCCGCGACCTCTCTCTCTCTTTCATTACATTATTTATTAATATAATTCTCATCGACTGAAACACAGCATTTCTATCATGGTTCAACTTTGAAATATTATCTGCAAGACTCGGAGACTTGCCAGTCGCGGGATTTAACACTCTCTCAATCGTTTGACGTTTCGAACTATTATTTATAATTAGCTTACAGTTACAGACTGTATAGAGCGACGATATTTACGAATCTATTTACTAACTCAGTTTACATCTTCTGGCTCTCATCAACTCCATTGTTGTTATTCTCGCTTTATCGAGGGAAAGAGTCCGAAAGACAGTATAAAACGTAAAGGGACTCCATTTCATGATCTGGAGTCTGACAAATGCTAGCTGATACCTATAAATTGTTAATATTAATATTACACTAGCAGGGTTGCTTTGATTATTCTTGTTTCAAGTAAAAATTGGCTGGCATTAGACAGAATACTCAATAGAATTCTAAATAATGGCCAAAGGATACCCAGCTGCTTGACTGGTTAGTTTATATGTCACACAAAACTCGTTAAACATACATTACGATTCATATTGGATCAATTACTCGTAAACATTTTATTGAATAATTAGAAGATCTTGGCTTGAACTTAAAGAGAAAAGAAAAATTTTGATTTGAGTAAAATTTATACAAAGATCTCGGTGAAAAACATGTATAAAACGATCCTACAATATGACTCTAGATCTCTCTCAAAATGCAGGAAATGCGTTTTCAGAGACTCTAATTTTCAAAATTTTCCGGGGGGCATGCCCCCGGACCCCCTAGATTGTGGGCCACGGTCAGATTTTAGGCTAGATCCGCCCCTGCGTCTAAGAGGGAGCATTTAACTTATGTACCTAGGTAGTCCATATAACACGCCGGGTCGAGAACCGGTTGGTGCTAATGACTTAAAGAGTTCTTCGTCAATAACGTTGGCATTCTTTAGACAACGGAGGAAGGTTCTGACTTTATTTTCCCGTTTTAAGGTAGTTTTGATGGGATCTTCATATTTAACGGGAAATTTTATGAGCAAATTGATGGTGTTGCGATGGGTTCTCCGCTTGGCCCGCTTTTCGCTAACATTTTTCTGTCCTTTCATGAAACTAATTGGCTTGATGATTGTCCGCCTCCGTTTAAACCTCTGTACTATCGACGCTATGTTGACGATTCCTTTATTCTTTTTCGGTCTCGCGATCATATTTTACCTTTCCTTAATTACTTGAATTCTCAACATCCCAGTATCCAATTTACACATGAAATTGAAAACAATAACTCACTTTCCTTTCTTGACATCCAAATTCAACGCTTGAATGGCAAATTTGTAACTTCCGTTTATCGTAAACCAACGTTTACTGGGCTTTTCACAAATTTTGAAAGTTTCATACCACTTGTGTATAAAAAGGGCTTAGTAATGACTTTACTTTTTCGTTATTTTAACATTTCTTCCTCCTACACAATTTTTCACGAAGAACTAGAGAAATTTAAAAGTTTCATGCTTCAAAATGGTTATCTTATCAAACTTTTAGATATTTGTATTCGCAAATTTCTTGAAAAAATTTTTTGTCCAGGGTCTAAAATTACCATAGCACCCAAACGTATCATCTTATTTACACTTCCGTTCACCGGTCAACACTCCCTTCAAATTCGCCAACAAATCGTTAAGCTCTTTGCTTCTGCTTTTCCACAAATTCAACTTCGTGTTGTTTTTAAACCTATTAGACGCCTTTCAAGTTTTTTCCGTTTTAAAGATCAAATTCCTTTTGCTTTAAGATCACGCGTAGTTTATAAATTTAAGTGTCATGACTGTGAGTCATTGTATGTTGGTGAAACCATTCGCCATTTACACACGCGTGCTTCCGAACACATGGGAGTTTCGGCTTACACGGGAAAGCCTTTTTCTTTGAGTTCCTGGTCTGGAGTTTTCGCACACCACAAAAAAACTGGCCACCCTGTTACTTTAACAGATTTTTCTATTCTAAGCTCTTCTTCTTCCAATTTTGAACTCCTTCTTAGAGAAAGTCTGCTTATTAATAAGTTAAATCCTTCACTCAACGCTAAAATCAGTTCTCTTCCTTTAAACTTATTTTGATTTATACACACGTTTTTCTTTATATTTATCTATACTTTTCTTGACACATAACTGTAAACAATCTATCATACCTGTTACTTCACACTGTAATTTATTAACTGTCACTTCTACCCCTCTCTCAGTTACTCATTTCCTGTTATTGTAAATATATTAGCATATAAGTCGAGATAACCTTGTAAATAATTATTCACTCTGAAGATGTTGCAGGATTAGCAACGAAACGTTAGTTTTAATAAAAAATTTGAAATAACTCATGTTTCTTTCAATATGGCGCTTTTTAAAATTATATGCTGGGCTTTAACATTCCTGACAAGATTAGTATGGTTAGACGACGATTTCCATAGGTGGGTTATTGATTCATTAGGAGATGATTTCAAAACACTGCGGATGATTGTTTGACACTGTATGAATTTAGTTGATGGGGAGATGATATTAAGACCAAATTTGTTACTGGTTAGGTAAATGTTGCTAAGTGGTCCAGAAATAGGTACCTCAAGCCATTTTCGAATATATTGTTTGAAAACTGAATCCAAGTTTTCAGAAATCCAGGTCTTTTGAATTATTGCTATAGTGAGATGCCATGAGAGTTTTGAAAGAACGTAACGACTGTATAGGAGAATCTTGTTTTTCGGATGTAACGGCTTCAGATCTATTTCTTTCATGAGGTCAGTCAGTTGGGAGACTAATTTCGATTTATGTTCATTATTTGTCATTTCGTAATTAAAGTACCATCCTAAATAGCAGAATGATTTTCCAATTTCAACAGCCGGAATAAGAGTTTTGTCAATAATTAACTTAGGGATGTATTGAACTGATTTGGTGAGAGCTTTTTTTATGCCAAAGGTGCTACATTTATCTATTCGAATAATCATGTCCGACCATTGACACCAAATTGTAAAACGGTTTAGTAGGTGTTGATTTTCAGATTCTTGGCCGGTGATTACAGCTGCGTCGTCGGCGAATTGGAACCAATGAACTGGGTTGAGAAGTTTATATGAAAAACCAAACTGTTGATATTTCTCAGATTTTATATGCTGGATAAAAGTATTGAAGCATAGGTTAAATAGCAATGGACTGAGGCAATCTCCCTGTAAAACTCCACGACCTACTTCTATAAATGGGGTGTTAAAATCAGATGTGATGATTGATGTTTTAAAGTTCGTGTAGAGACTTTTAATCATGAGTTGAATATGTTCAGGCATGTGATGATAGCCAAGAACAGATTGGATTAGATTATGATGTACTTGAATCAACACTAACAATATATAACTAATAACTATATATAACAACATAAAACAAATATACAGCACAATAATTTTAAAAAGTTAGCAGTTCAGGATTTGTCCATTCCTTGTTTCGGCAACAGAATATGTAATAGGTGGTTCTGATTGCGATCGTCGTCATTCTATTAATACAATATTTTTGATGAGTCTTGTCAAGATTAAGATCATTTAGCATTTCTATGAATGTAGAACATTCTGCTGCAAAGACGCCAAGGCAGCTAATCGATAGGTTTACAAATTTAACTGATCTGAATTGTTCACTTTGACTTTGTTCCCTAATCAATTTTGAATTTTTGGATTTTTTACGATCGACGTTGTTTTGAAGATTTGACTCAAAACCAACAGTCAGTTCAACAATGTAGAGGCATCCACTTGGAGTTGATAGGAGCAAGTCTGGACGGTATGTGTCACCAGTTATTATGGATGGACTTTTATAACCTAGAAGATCAACATAAAGACTTGAACCACTTACGGTCTGTAGGGTCGTTGCGAGAAAGTTCAAGATAGAGTCGTGTCTCCATGTAAATCGTTCCAGGTACGACTGGCAACCTGCCACTACGTGAAGAAGAGTTTCCGGGGCCAGACAAAGAGAACAATCTGAAGTTGGTGATACACCCCATCTTGCAAGGTTTTTGCGCGTTGGGAATATTTTTCGGGAGGTTGGACTGAGACGTACACCATATTTTCGTAAGCTGGGGAAAGGAGAACTTAGTAATATTGGAGAAAAAGGATCCCTGACAGGTTAAATGGTTATGGAGTCTATCTTCTTGTCCAGAGCGAAAGTCCTTAAGAACTTGCTTGGTGGATTTATAGACATCATACTGGATATTTGTTCTGTTACTAGTTGACTTCCAGAGTTCATTGATTGCTTGGTTTGGAGATGTTTTAAGAGCTGTATTAATAATAATAATAATAATAATAATAATAATAATAATAATAATGAACTTTATTTATGCTCGATAGCCTCAGTAGGGTTTTTTAACAAAACCTCTTTACGTAAGGGTCGAGGGATAATAATATATATATTATATATTATATTATATTATATTATATTATATTATATTATATTATATTATATTACATTACATTACATTACATTACATTACATTACATTACATTACATTACATTACATTACATTACATTACATTACATTACATTACATTACATTACATTACATTACATTACATTACATTACATTACATTACATTACATTACATTACATTATATTATTATATATTATATTATATTATATTATATTATATTATATTATATTATATTATATTATATTATATTATATTATATTATATTATATTATATTATATTATATTATATTATATTATATTATATTATATTATATTATATATGTTGTGTTGCGTTGCGTTGCGTTGCGTTGTGTTGTATTGTATTGTATTGTATTATGTTATATTATATTATATTATACTGTATATAAATATTTTTTTTTAAATAAAATGTTTTTCCGACCTACCTACCCATATAAAACATGGCTATGAAACCTGAAACCAGCTATTATTTTTTTTTGGCCTCTACAGTATTGACAGTTAATTTTCTCATTCTTGATGTCATTGAATAAAAACAGTCACATCACTCATGCCAATCCGTCATTAAATGCTGCATCGTGTATAAACGCAAGTCTTTTCGGTCTATATTTTTAAGCACCGGTATGATTTTTTCTGTTTTCAAATAGTACTGTATAATACTAAATAGTTAAACATATATAATACTATATATACAATAAAATACTGGCAATATCTTATTGTGCTATCAATGCTAACCATATAGTTGATGCACTATATCAGCACCAATATTTATATATTATGTCTAATCCGTGTTTTAACATTTTTATGTCATTTGTGTCCTCTAGGGAGAGTCGAAAACAACGAAACACTATACACTACTGTGGCAGATGATGTAAATTTTCAATGCCCAGAAAATTTTGTGCCGATCTTTTTGGATGAAGCTCTCCAATTTACAAACAGTACATTGAGAGCAGAAGCTGATAGAATTTGTGGAAACGACGTAAGTTGTCTGTTTGATATAGCAGCTACTCGTAATCCTGCCATTGGTGAATCAACAATTTCGCAAATAACATCTGTTGACAAGGAAATTGCAGAGCTGGGTAAGTTGATTTAAACACTGGTGTATCCCAAACTGTTGAATCGAACATGGTGATTGAGAAAAGTCTTTTTTCTTAATATATCTTGTATATAGTGCATGTCTTGATTGTTTTATCAAAAGATAACCTCTCTCCTCGTGCAATTGTTCAAACAAATTAATTTGTTACATGACTCTTGTGACAACTCACTAAGCCGGAATATGCACTAATTTGCTATGCCCTGCGTCGTTACTATTTATAAACACTTTAAATAAATACTTTAAATAAATACTTTACCCTCATATCCGCGTTTTACCCTCATATCCGCGTTTTACCCTCATATCCGCGTTTTACCCTCATATCCGCGTTTTACCCTCATATCCGCGTTTTACCCTCATATCCGCGTTTTACCCTCATATCCGTCCGTCCGTCCGTCCGTCCGTCCGTCCGTCCGTCCGTCCGTCCGTATCCGCGTTTTAACCTAACCCCGCGTGTGTGTTCAAATTTCGTTCAACATCATTCAACACCGTTCAACATCATTCAACACGGGTGGCCAAACGCTTTCAACATGTTGAATTCAACAATGTTGAACGATGTTGAATGAAATGTTGAAGGCGTTTGGCCAGGCCTTTAGTTCTAGAGATTATGGTTTAACAGAACTTTGTGTAAGACTAAAGACTCCAAACAGTGAAATAAAAGTAGCGTGCTGAAACAACAATCGAAATATAGTAAGGTTTGATACACTGCTGAAACAGTATTAGACTTCTACGTTCACTGTTTCCTTGTTAACCTTGTTTAGAAATAAAAAAAACATGATTTGCTTTCCAGAATCTGAAAGCCCTCATAAAATGCTTCACTTTCAACGAATAAAAAAATCAAAAAAAATAAATTATGGTTTGAAGGTCTACAGTAAGACTACCTTAAATAATTATATTAAATTGTGTTTATTTAATGTTTGTGTTAAAGGGATAATTTTTGTGGCGCGCCTTGTAATCGTTTTCACCGAAAATAGTTTTAAGAGATATCAAAACGCCTGGGTCAGGCTACTCGGGCTACTGGCAAAGTGCTTGGGTAAAAGATATTGATTGAAGTGTTATTGCAAGAATCACAAAATTGAAGCCTGAATCGAAGGCTGAATTTGGTGCATACTTCACAACTGGTGAACAATACGATCAAGACAGTTGTCAGCCACATCTGATCACTTTTAAACAGTCCCTTTCGAAATCGACCAACAATGTGCAAGAATACCTTGATCAAAAGGCAAAGCTGTTCAACTTTTTGTCCAACTTCAAAAGCGAAAGGAGCAAAGAACTTACAACATGTCTTGCGGCCTCACTCAGTCACACGGCTTACACCTTCCTTACTGGATACATGAATAGTATAGCGGAAGTAAAAAGTGCAGAAATGCAAAATTGTGACACCTAAAAAGGAAAAAAGACCGATCCGAAACCTAGACTCAGCCTACCATAGTAGCCCAAGTTATAACAAACAGATCTTTAATTTTGCCGTTGTCTGTTGAGTTATGGATGACGTCACAACGTGATGTAAATAAAACGAAATGTAGCCGACCGAGCCACCGAGGAGAGTGGGCCACTAATTGTCTTATCACTTCTGTGCGTCTATAAAACGGCAAAATGGAATATATTTGTTTTATACAATAAAAAATAGAAATTACATTTCAAAACATTAACTGAATTTTTCTGGCCAATTTTCGTGACATTGAAAAAAAGATTAATTGCGTCAGCTGACGTGATCCAAGATCTATACAAATCAAGCACCTCACTGCAATATCACGAACCAATGACGTTCTGTGATTGGTTAACCGAAATCAGACCAACGTTAGTGACGTAATTTGTGCATCTGCCTTTAATAGAACACGGGCAACAACTAATAACAATGATTCACGTTATTGTATAAATAATAATGAAAAAATATTTTTATCTTATATAGAGAACAATTTTCCATATTTTACGGAAAACATAACTGCGCTAAATGTTACAATTGGAGAGACATTTTATCTAGAATTGACTGCAGTCGATCCAGATGGAGATACGCTAAGCTTTGATGTTGATGGACTACCATCAGGAGCAAATTACACATCCAGCGGAAATGTTCTTTCTTTTAGCTGGCTTGTTACCTCCATTGATCAGGTAATTCAATTTTAAACTTTTGTATAGTTTTAAAAATAAGAAGTGTGAAATAAATTTAGTTGAATATGAACTATAAAGGAAAGTGGAAAGGTGGTAAACTGCCGAGAGTAGTTTTGATAAAGCCGGTTTTCCACTAGGCGGAATTTTGCGCGCGGAGCGGAATTTTCTTTGTCTTTTCTAATTAGTTCCACCCGAGAAATCACAAGACAAAGAAAATTTCCTCTCCACGCGCAAAATTCCACCTCGTGGAAAACTGCTTTACGAAATTCGAGCCAAGCCCTCTATTTTACTTTTAATTATGAAGGGTTCTACCTGAAACGTCAGTATTTCGTTATCAAAACTATTTTTGGTGGTAACTACTACTATTTTACTTAGCTCTATTTCAAACACTGCATACGCAGCACGTTCACGCTAAATTCGAACTATAGACTATTCAAAAATGGCCACCGAATTCGAATTATTTTATATGCATATAAATTAACCCTTATAACCCCGTTATAAAGTAAAAATTCTTTTGAATTTCCCACTTGAAAACGAGTTCATAAGGGTTAATGGACGGCGGTTTCTTCCTCAGTCTCAGAATCCTCACGGAAACCCCTGCGGAGGAGAGAGGCTGATTTATATGCATATAAAATAATTCTAACTCGGCGGCCATTTTTGAGTAAGGTCTATAGCAAGTGAAATTATGAAAATTATAGAATATTTCAAATATTCGCCATTATGGTAGCGGTCTAAACAACAAGCAAAGAAAACAGAGAATTATTTAGTTAGTGGTACATAAACTAACTACATAACCACATGTATATATAACTAACATCTAATCTGCGTTTCCGCTAAATACTCAGACTCGAAATTTAACCGCGTGACTGGTATAAAAGTCGGATCCAATCGGATCGTTAGCAAATTTTCTGGTTAGGTAACTGGGTTAGCGTATAGGCTATAGACTGTAAACTCGTTACTGGTTAAAGAGGAAATGAAATGAAAATTATAATTGCTTTATCTCCAAGATATCGAAAAAATAATGAAGAATTACTTTAACAGTTTTTCCATATTGCACTTCGTTCTCAAGTTATTTAGATTTGTTTGATATGTAAATGAGATGAACTGTGACGTAAAGTTATGTACAGATAAATGTGAGTTATTTTGAACATCATGTATATCTTCGACGTTATCGAACAAAATTTGGTCTTGTGGTGTTTAGTGTGTTGAGATCCATATAGTTGCAAAGTTTTAAATAATATTGTTTAATAATTCTAGAGATATACATGATTTTCCAATAACTCACAATAATTTGCACATAACTTTACGTTATATATAGCTTATTTCATTTACATATCAAACAATTCTAAATAAGTGAAATATGCATGGAAAAACTGTAAAAGTCATTCTTTATCACTTTCAAGAGATGTGAAGATGAAACGAACTTTCATTTCATTTCCTGTTTTAAGGTTAGAGGTTTTGGTCATACAGATAATCCCACTATGTGGTTAGTCAAGAAAAAAGGTTATATTTGCTAGCGACCCGACCGACTTTTATATACCTGCCTTGTTAATTGCCGTGTGTAAATATACAGTTTTAGGATTTTTGATAAATCGATAAAGCAGTAACAGACATTTATTATATAGCTTTCAGTGCGCTTTAGGCAACGAGTTCAAATGTTTTATTTGTTTTAACGTCTTGCAGGTTAATCTAACATTTAGTGTTGAAGATACAAAGAATGGAACTGCGTCGTTTACCCCAGACATTAACATTTGTGCTTGCCAAAATGCATCAAGCTGCTTTATTTCGGACGCAACGTCCGACGTAACGGAACAGATAATTCTTGATTTTGTTGTGATGGAATGTGAATGTCCTCTTGGGAGAACAGGACGGTTTTGCGAAACTCAGAAAGATTTCTGCGAGAGTGCTTCTGGTACTGTGTGTCATCCTTTAGTAACGTGTGCTAACAACCCAACTAGTTTCACGTGTGGTCCTTGTCCTACTGGTTATACTGGAAATGGCCATGTTTGTACAGGTTTGTTAATATAAGCAAACTTAATTTTTTGTATATTTTTATATATTTATATTTATATATTTTTTATATATTTAAAAAAATTAAATTTAAAATTTATGCTTACTAGTTTAGCTGTTCGTTTTACTTTATATATAACATGCATGTAGTTTTAAACGATATGAATATTGAATATATAGAGGATATTTAACAATTAGACAACGAGCCCGAATAGTCAACGAGGCGAAGCCGAGTAGAAAACTAGGGCGAGTTGTCTAATTGTTTTAGTATAAATTTACCAGCAAAAGTTAAATAAATTCTGCTATACTGCGCATTTTGTCATTGGTCATTTTTTTTAAAAGAATGACTTTCATTGGTTTATCCCAGAGGTTTATATCACCAATTATAAACTCCTGCAATAGCCAATGAAATTCGAGGATTTCCATTATAAACTTGTAAATTTATACTAAATATATATATATATATATATATATATATATATATATATATATATATATATATAATATATAATAGTGTAATAGTTAAAGTAGTCGTTCACAATAGACCACAGAGTGCTCGATACTTTTGAAGGTAGAGCAAGATAGACTTTTTTTAAAAATAATATATTTAACAATTAGACAACGAGCCTGAGTTTTCTATTAGCGAATAGTCAACGAGGCGAAGCCGAGTTGACTATCGGTCATAGAAAACGAGGGCGAGTTGTCTAATTGTTTTAGTATAAATTTACCAGCAAAAGTTAAATAAATTCTCGAACATAACATATTCTTTGAGGCTCGTTTAATACATTTTTTAACTGCCAACAACAAACGTTCAACGATCATTTCGGACATCTCCTTGGCCCGTACAGTAACCGATGGAAAAGTAAAGTTTTCTTGCATAATTTAGCATGGATTTTCATGTACAATATTGAAACAATATATATCCACTCCTTTGATTTGTAAAAGTGCCAAAAAGTTGAAAGAAACATTCAATTTAGCATATAGTTTACATCACGAAATCTTGTCAACAGCAAGTGTAATTTTGAAATATGTTTTGTTTCCAGTTATTTCGTTTTAAACGAACACAGATAAACAATTTAACGCTCTTACCATTAATAATTTCCATTCTAACCATTTTGTAGCCGGTTTTTTTCTTCTGTAGAACGTATTGCTTCGCCTAAATGTTCAATTTCTTCTTTCATTTGCATACTCCGTTATAATTCCGGCGCCACTGTTGCTTAACAGAACAACCGCTGGCTCTAATGATCATTGTTCGTGCTGTACTACGCATTGTGTCATTGGTCATTTTTTTTAAAAGCATGACTTTCATTGGTTTATCCCAGAGGTTTATATCACCAATTATAAACTCCTGCAATAGCCAATGAAATTCGAGGATTTGCATTATAAACTTCTAAATTTATACTAAATATATATATATATATATATATATATATATATATATATATATATATATATATATACATATGAACTATTTACAATATGAGTGGCCGTGTTGTATTGGATATACAAGCTCGAGCCGAAGGCGAGAAATTGTCATCTCCAATACAACACAGACACGAATATTGTAAATAGCTTAAAATACTCAGTCTTTGATGTTAATATGAGTAATATTTGTTCAGATTAATTCAGAAAAACCTCAATTTCAATGTTTTAGAGCTGAGATTGACCTGATATACAACCACTATTGGTTGTATAAATGATACAACCAAGCGTGGTTTGTATCAGATATACAACCTCCTTCACGGTCATGATTTCTTTTGTGTTTTCGTCATGAATTATTAATGAGTATTTTAAGTAATGTTTACAACACGACTAGTGGTTGTATCAGAAGAGTATACATCCACTAGTGGTTGTAACTAATTAGCATCATTGGTTTTAGTTTGTATGGGGTTTACAGGGGTATACATGTGACGTAATTTCTGAAATTGGATTGGCTGCAAAACTCATGAATTAGTAATGAATTTCACAAGTATATATACATATCTATCTATCTATCTATCTATCTATCTATCTATCTATCTATCTATCTATCTATCTATCTATCTATCTATCTATCTATCTATCTATCTATCTATCTATCTATCTATCTATCTATCTATCTATCTATCTATCTATCTATCTATCTATCTATCTATTTATATATATATATATATAATAAAAGTAGCGTGCTGCGTAGGCAGTGTAGAAACAACAATCGAAATATAGTAAGGTTAGATAAACTGCCGAAACAGAGAACGTAGGAGTCTAACGTTTCGAGCGAAAGCCCTTCGTCAGAGAGAAACTTGATTGACGTTTTTATCGTTATCGATCTTCAGGAGAAATCAGGAGAAATTAGTCACATGCACTTTATGAGGGCTTTCAGATTCTGGAAAGGAAATCATGTTTTTTTATTTCTAAATAAGGAAACAGCGCATTGTTTACTTTCTGTGAATAAGTGACAAGAGGTTTCTTTCCCACAACGTTTCCTCAAAGAAATGTTTTGAGCTAAAGTAAGAACTTTAAAAAGCTATAAGTGAACACGAATTTATCAGAATGACCTAAAAATTGATATTCGAGTAAATTAATATTCTGGTAACAAAAGTGTGTCTGGGAATGGTAAAGTTTTCAATATTTATCGTTTTACGGCCTTTTATGCAAGCCCATTCAACCTCCTGTGAGATTGTATTTTAGCTGTCAAGCTGTTATTGGAGAAAGTCGATAACTCTAAAGGTATTTGGAATTTTTACAAACCCAAACACCCTTTTTTTGCTGTGATATTAATCTACCAAACTACCTATTTTCAGAGCATTATAGTAAATAGTTGTTCATTTCAAATTGAAATGAAAACTTTAATATACAGAAGCGCTATTTTTTTTTTGCGTTCATAAAATTACCAAATGTTTTGCTGCATGTTTTGATGTAGGCTCTTTATATATTCGGTTAGTATATTTCAAACTATTTAGTCCACATTTTGAAATGTGGGATATTCGAACATGAATACATAAGAAGGTTGAAATAAACACTTCAATAAAACCTAACGTTTTGTCACTTCACGCGAGTAACATCAGATTGATAGAGATTTACTTAAAGGTGCATTACACTCCCGTCTGCGCATGTACGAAACTAATGTTCACATCTCTATTTACAAAAAAATACTGATACCTCATTCATGATTGTAAGCTTTTCTTGCTTCTTCTTCATTACTTGTGCTTGAAAGGAAACATTTTTAGCAGAGATAGAAGAAATCCGGAGAGATATCCTCGCCGAATCACTTTGTTTTCTGCCATGTTACTCCAAACGGTTTACATCGATGGCGGATCATACGCAGACGGGAGTCTAATGCACCTTTAAATTATGGGTGATTACAAAAATAGAAATAATGTGAAGAAGGGAAGATAATAAGTATTGTCGGTGTCAGGAAATCAAAACAATGCTATAAGTAGAAAGGAACTAATGTTGGCATTAAGGGATGAATTTATTTTCGCTATTAATAAACTTTCTTTAATAATAAGGACCTCAAACTGAGAATATAGCTGGTAGAGAGAATAGAAAAATCTTCAAACGAAATCGGATTACGTGCTTGCTTGCTTGCTTGTCTTGGACCATATTACGTTATCACTCGGCAATCTTTGCTAAAGATCTTCGCTACTCTCTTTTATAGTTGTTTTTGATGCCGAGAATACAAGCAACAAAACCGAATTATAGTAACTGACTTTCAACGACAACACTTTCATGCAGTTACCATAAACACTGTCGTTTGAAAAAAAATTTTGTCAGTAAAATAATTTTTAATATAAATAAGTTTTGTGGAAACACCACGTAAAATATTTCGTGAGCCAACAGTTTGTTATTATTGCTCTGATGAAGGCCTGAGTCAACAGGCCGAAAGCTTAGCAAAGAAATATTTTACGTGGTGTTTCCACAAAACTTATTTATATTACTTTATCGCCATGAAAACGTTCAAAGAATAAATTATTTTTTACAGTATCAAAATACCATTTTAGCTTGACTTGCTTAATTTTCCGAATTTTTCTAACGAACGGTCTTTACCGGTTTGTAAAGACCGCTCAGGAACCCACTCAGTCATATTGCAGGAAAATCGCGTTAATAGCGATTACGTGACAGAGCCATATAATAAAAGACGGTACAGCCCCTTCTTCAGTTGCAACTTTTTGGCATTAAACTCATTTCTATAATATATATATATACTATATATATTATATATATATATACTAATAATAATAATAATAATAATAATATATATATATATATATATATATATATATATATATATATATATATATATATATATATACTATATATTATTATACTAAATATATATATATATATATATATATATATATACTATATATTATTATACTAAATATATATTTAGTATAAATTTACAAGTTTATAATGCAAATCCTCGAATTTCATTGGCTATTGCAGGAGTTTATAATTGGTGTTGTTATATACCAAAGACTTTCGTTTGCCAAAGATGAAATCCTATTGGTCAAATGTCAAATCATGGTCACGTGTTGTTCAACAGCTCAATGTTTCTTTTTGCCGAGGGAAACATTGCACTGTTTCCCTCTGACGTCAACAACGAAGAAGGAAACAGTGCAATGTTTCCCTCTGACGTCAGCTTTAATCATGCGTTGTTCACGTGAATACACAATGATTATTGCATCAGATCAAGAACTTTGGACTTTTCGGAACATTTTGAAAACAAGAGCTGTTTCGAGCTTGTTTGCTATGAAATAATCCATTTTCCAAAGGAAAGAATATCTATACACACCTTCAAACAAAGTCTGAAGAAAACCTAGATAAATTTAAAGCCGTTCTTTGTACTTGTTGAGTCTGGTGTATTTGTTTAGTTGAATTGAAATTATTTACGAAGACAAAGTCAAAGTGTTTTGATAAGTCTTTTTGCCTTTTGCAAGTTTCGACTCAACTTGGTATTTTGTATTTTAAAAGTCTTTGGTCGGGAAACATCGAGTTTTACGGTCCCTCAGGCCCCGTTTACACTAGAGCAAAAGTATCCGCATTCACATTGTTTTTCATCCTCATGGGAATAAAAAACAATGTGAATCCAGATACTTTTGCTCTACAGTGTGTATCAAAAAAGGCTACCCTTAGAAAATATAATTAACATTCTTTTCAAATAACCTATTGTATATTGACAGCCCTGGACACCTCTGAAGTCATGGATGCGTAAAAACAAATGGTTTTATACACCTGGGAAATTAAGATAACTTGAAGTGTATGCATGGTGAAGTTATCGTAATTTCCCAGGTGTATACGACCATTTTGTTTTTTACGCATCCGTGACTTCAGAGGTGTCCAGGGCTGTCAATATACAATAGGTTATTTGAAAAGAATGTTAATTATATTTTCTAAGGGTAGCCTTTTTTTGATACACCCTGTAGTGTAAACGGGGTCTCAGGCTTCAATATCACCCTCGGGCTAAAGCCCTCAGGTGACATTGAAGCCTTCGGGTCCGTAAAACTCGATGTTTCCCTCGGCGCCAGTCAACAAGTGTATAATATAAACCTCTTGTATAAACCAATGAAAGTCATTTCGTGATGTAAACTATATGCTAAATTGAATGTTTCTTTCAACTTTTTGTCACTTTTACAAATCAAATGAGTGGATATATATTGTTTCAATATTGTACATGAAAATTCATGCTAAATTATGCAAGAAAACTTTACTTTTCCATCAGTTACTGTACGGGCAAGGAGATGTCCGAAATGACGGTTGAACGTTTGTTGTTGGCAGTTAAAAAAATGTATTAAACGAGCCTCAAAGTATATGTTATGGTCGAGAATTTATTTAACTTTTGCTGGTAAATTTATACTAAAACAATTAGACAACTCGGCCTCGTTTTCTATGAGCGATAGTCAACTCGGCTTCGCCTCGTATGTGTGTGTGTATATATATATATATATATATATATATATATATATATATATATATATATATATATATATATATATATATATATATATATATATATATATATATATATATATATATATATATATATATATATATATATATATATATATATATATGTATATATAGATAGATATATAGTGTTCACATGCATGCATGCGTAGATAGACCTTGTAAGGGACATTTTGTCCTATTGTCTATGATACCTGCCTTTGGTGAAGTTGTAAATAAATAAATAAATAAATAAATATTATTTTAGTTTTAGTCTACAGAAGTGCTTGTTCACGTGAGGAGAGATATCTCGAGGGGTAAGGTTACCCTACTTCTCGAGGGGTAAGTTTACCCTACTCCACGCGCCACCCGTGCTCGAGGGGAGCACGGGTGGCACGTGCTGTTAGTGCGCTGCCTCTCACCAAAAAGTTAAGCCCGGTTAGACGGGGTTAGTACTTGGATGGGTGACCGCTTGGGAATGCCCCGTTGTCGGGCTTGGAACTCATGTGAGTAGAGTTGTAGTTGATCTCTCCTGTGCTTCCAGAGTTTTTCGCCGGGTTCTCCGGTTTTCCTCCCGCCATAAAATCAACACCTAACATCTTAGCTGTGATATGCCTCGACACGGCCACGTTCAGATCTGCTTCGCAATTCAGCCGCTAGAAGGATGATTAGCCCCCAGTCCTTTATCCTTATCCTGTTAGTTTATTTCCATGTTTAAAAAGTAAACCGTTCACATGAAACCGAGATAGCTCGGGGGATAGGAATAACTTGGTCCGAGCGATAGGGTAACCCTAGGGCCATGAGTTTCATTGGGGGCTACTGGGCTAGGGTCAACTTTTATATAATTACGCATACGTAAATCTAAGTGGCTGTATTGTTACCTGGGATAACTCGGGGTGAAGCGTTCACATGAAGCTAGAGTTATCTCAAGGGCCAGGGATAACTCTGCCTTAAAACCTGATATGCCTCTCCGGAATAGGGAATGAGAATATTCAACTGCTCACCCTATAAAATCTTTTGTTTTTTTTACCGGCGAACCTATTTATTAGAGAGGTCTTATAAATATTAACCCTCTCAACTTTGAATTTCCTTTTATTATCTTACTCTGGTTAACGCCAGACGATTTTACTCATCATTGAGAGGCTTTTAGGGTCGACAGGCTTAAAACGAGTTTTAAAAGACATCTAGACGTTATTATTGGTTAGTTTTTGTTTTATGCTCAAACATTTTTTTGCATTCTTTTGCAGATATAGATGAATGCAATGATAATAATGGTGGTTGTAATCAGTTCTGTGCCAACGCAGCTCCGTTGTTTAATTGCGATTGCCGCAGTGGTTATACTTTAAACAGTGACAAAACGACTTGCAACGGTTAGTTATTTAATGTGGCCGTTTTATAATATACTAAAGATGGCTCGATAGTCAAAATATGAATATAAATGCGTCTTCTTATAGACATAAATTTGAAGAGTAGACCTGTGCTTTATTTTAAACTATTTAACAATTAGTCACCGAAGTCGAGGTGACTATCGGTGAATATTTACCGAGCCGCGAAGCGGCGAGGTAAATACACCAATAGTCACCGAGACTGAGGTGACTAATTGTTTTAGTATAATTTCCGAGGTTGATAAAAACCAATCACATTGAAACAAAAACTTTTAGGCAACTGCTTTCATTTTAGCAGTGGTGATTCTGTTTATTCACAGACGATGTTAGCAAGCCACAGTCTTTGTCAGTAAATAATTTTTTAAAAAAAAGAGTAAACAACATCCTACTTTGGAACTGAACTTGTACATACATTCAAATATATGCTAAAAAGACTTTTATTCTGGTGTTTTGGCTTCTGTGATACAGACTTTTTGCACTTAATTCATGTTCATTATGTTCTTCACTCATGACGAAGTTTTCGAAAACATCGCTACGACCAAAACCTAACCAAAACTTGCTAGAAAATACGAAGAATTATAGAAAATATACTTGCTTACCTTTACAAAGTTTTGTTTTTATGATATTTGATATGTACAACATCTCAGTGATAAATATTTTCAGTATTATGCTCTTTTGTTTGTTTCAAAAACTACAGACACCATTTTGAAAAAAAAATCAACAGTTCATTGAATCGACAAATTCTAAAATCTCATACTTCAAAATGACAACTCCGAGGGGGAGACTGAAACGAGTAAAGTCAGTGCAGTGTTGAATAAGTACCAGTCTCTTTTCCAAAACTACTTTTGAAGAACAATTTCTTGTGATGCAATAGTCACCGCGCTAGGCGGTGACTATCACCTCAGATTCACCGCTGAGCGGACCAATCAGAAAGCTGGAAAGCCTCTTTTCCACTATGAAATTATACTAATACATGATAGCTCGAATGTGATTGTTGAATATTATTATAAGTAATAACATGACTTGAGGGAAATTAGCGATTAAATTTCCTGCAGCCGAGGGAAGGTGCAGCCCTTGGACTTTTACAAATCTTCCCGAGGCAAAGGGGAAATTTAATCGCTAATTTCCCGAAAAGTCATGTTATTAGTTTGTAATATTATGATCGCCGAGGAAAACTGAGAATCTTACCGACAGGAAATTTACACGGTTGATCAGAGAAGTTGCATCTAATTTTCCCGTGCATGTTGATGAGGGAAAATATATGCAAGCGGGAAATTTAGAAGAAGACAAAGGATTTCTTTGTCTTCTAATGGACCAATTGCAGAACTGCAAAGCATCATGGTAGTTTAGTTACACGGCAGAATTTTTCAACATGGCGATTGTATTTTTCGAACGAGGGAAGGTGCTAAACACACGAGGATTGGAAGAAAAGTTTTATCATTTTCGCTTCGATTAAAGTTTATATCAAATCTGTACGTCTTGTTTTACATTTCTACCGAATCTTGGGTTTCTACGAGCGAGTGTAGTTGAAATATTCAACACGGCGTACAGAGTCGCTGAAGCGGGGAATGGCTTCGATTCGAGGTAGTCAGACACAAATTTTGGAATATTTCACAATATAAAGGTAAGTACTGCATTAAATTATTTTCAAGATAAGGAACACGTTGTGACTCATTGTTTGCCTGAAAAAATCGGCCATCGATTTAATTCTCGAGACTTGAGAGACAAAAATGTTTGCACACTTGACCGTACACATGTTTGATCAAACGTTCTTTTCACAAACCAAAACATTGAGGTTGTTTGGCACGAAAAATAAAAACAGTTGCTGTTTGAAATACCGAGCTTTCACATTTCAAAGGTTTTCGCTGTTACAAAAAAGATTTAAAAAGTACTTTTAAGTACTATTCACTCCTGTTCAAGTGTCTTACTGGAGATTTTTAACTACAACCTATTTACGCGAGTCTAATCACTTAAAGCAACCTAGCTCGCTTGTTTCGAGTATATTTTGTATAAGTTTCGAGCCGTTTGGTTTACGGTCTGTTTTCATAAATATGGCAAGTGAAACGGAAAAAGTGCCTAAAGGTAAAAAGTGCGGGGGAACTACCTGTTGTGTGCCACTTTGTCGAAGCAACAGTGTAAAAAATCCGAAATTATCCTTCCATAAATTTCCTCTGGATTCGAGCTTAAAGGAAATATGGCTGAATTTATTGGGAATACAAAGACAACCATTAAAAAGCCACAAAGTGTGTTCCTTACACTCAGGCTTCTTTAATTGGCATTTCTTTTTTCGAGAAGGCGCACTTCACCAAGCCATGTTAATAATTAACAGTGTTAATAATTAACCCACACTGAACACATGCAGTCATTATTAGTTCATTAAAATTCTTTTGTTCCAAATATTTTTCAATGGCAGTCTGCTTATTACTGTTGCCCCACTGACATGCTTCTGGGGGCTTTGTAACATTACTGCACTTGCTGGTAATAGGATTTTGCTAAGTAGTGCTGTGGGGAAAACATTTTCTCTTTGTTTCATTACTGTACCAAAATGTGAGGTAGTTAAATGACCTCTTCATTCATGAAACCAAAGTTTGCTCTGTGACTGACCTCTTGTATTACGTTCAATGTCAACCATTTGTTCTTTGGTTGTAAAAAGAATGTTTTCAGTATAATTATGGTGTATACTCTGGAGAAGGTAAATGTTAATTGCACACTTCCGCAAAGTTAGGAACAGTAATTTGTTCCAGTAGAGATTCCCTTATTTCAGTATTGTACATTTGATTTGCAAATAGGTTTGCATCATTGAATGCCTTTTTTGAAGGAAATTCCTCAAGAAATTCTTGGTATTGAAACGGTTCACAATTATTGGATGCCAAAAGGCCCTGTAAATAATCACAAGTTCCAACAGTTTTCAAACCACCCTCAAGTTTTCTCAAGTCATCAACATTTACATGTTTAGCAAAGGCAGGTGCTGGGTTGTTGTAGTCTACTGTGTAATGTTTTTCTGTCTTGGCAGTTGCCTTGCTTATTTTAACTTGATCAAAAAGCAATGCAGTATCAACTTTCTCACTAGTATTAGGAACATGCCACTGTTGTAACAGTTGTGTGCATGTTAAATCATCTGGGACTTCTGTTAACTCGAGTTGAATATAGTCCAAAATTTGAAATAGCAGGGCAGCTACATGTTTACAGCAACCACCTTGTCCTGCTGTACAAGTGCAACTTGCACGAGATATTTTACCAGTGTCCTGGTGTAGGTGAACATAGACTGCAAGTGTGCCTTTTTCGTGGAGGCATGCACAACACTTTTAAACAGGAAAACCTTTCCGTGCCTTTCAAAACATTAGCCTTGACTACAACCTGGGTAACCATTTTGTCTTTGAAAAGTTGATACCCGTACTTTTTATGCTTGTGAGCATTTGGTGGTTTTCTAAGTTTACTTGAGTTGTTGCTTTAATAATGCATGGGTAAATGGGGGAATACCACTGAGGTTTCTTGTCCACTGTATTCCTTCCTCCATATTTTAATAAACCGTAAACCAAACGGCTCGAAACGTTCCAAAATATACTCGAAACAAGTGAGGTTGCTTTAAATTAGACTCGCGTAAATATGTTGTACTTAAAAAGACACTTGAACAGGAGTGAATAGTACTTAAAAGTACTTTTTAAATCTTTTTTGTAACAGCGAAAACCTTTGAAATGTGAAAGCTCGGTATTTCAAACAGCAACTGTTTTTATTTTTCGTGCCAAACAACCTCAATGTTTTGGTTTGTGAAAAGAACGTTTGATCAAACATGTGTACGGTCAAGTGTGCAAACATTTTTGTCTCTCAAGTCTCGAGAATTAAATCGATGGCCGATTTTTTCAGGCAAACAATGAGTCACAACGTGTTCCTTATCTTGAGAATAATTTAATGCAGTACTTACCTTTATATTGTGAAATATTCCAAAATTTGTGTCTGACTACCTCGAATCGAAGCCATTCCCCGCTTCAGCGACTCTGTACGCCGTGTTGAATATTTCAACTACACTCGCTCGTAGAAACCCAAGATTCGGTAGAAATGTAAAACAAGACGTACAGATTTGATATAAACTTTAATCGAAGCGAAAATGATAAAACTTTTCTTCCAATTCTCGTGTGTTTAGCACCTTCCCTCGTTCGAAAAATACAATCGCCATGTTGAAAAATTCTGCCGTGTAACTAAACTACCATGATGCTTTGCAGTTCTGCAATTGGTCCATTTTCCCTCATCAACATGCACGGGAAAATTAGAAGACAAAGGAAAAATTTCCCACTTGCATGAGCAATGAGGGAAATACGAGGTTTACATTCCCTTGGAGAACAAAAGAATCTGAGGCGATCATGGTATTATTAGATTTACATTATAAAGAAATTTTTGCCATGATTTATATTAGGTTTTCAGAATTACTAAGCTATAGTTAGTCTGAATTTATTAAGCAAATTGTGTAGTACAAGTAGGATAAGTTACTATTATAGATAACTAGTGATTATAAATAACCAGGTAAAGCAATTTCAAGCACAGGATCAAATTGCAAGATTTCTTTTTGCAAAAATCCTAATAAATATTTGTTTTATGACAGATATTGACGAGTGCTCTCGTGCAAATGATTGTTCTCAGCTGTGCAACAATACACAGGGCTCCTTTCAGTGTTACTGTCGAATAGGATTTGAGATTGACCCAGTCAATCCGAAGAACTGTAAAGGTATATATATATACATATATATATATTATTCTTTATTGATTTATACAATTAGACTGTTAGACTGATATGTGACAACATAATAACTTGGCGTGCTTATACTTATAATTGTTTGAAATTTTGAATCAAGGTTGAGGCCACTCCAAATGGACTTCAGTTTCCCATCCACCCCTTCCTGAGAATAGGGAGCTTACGCAAATACAACGCGAACGTCAAGGACAACGTCCTTAATACAATAGATTTTTCCTCACACAACAAAGAAAATGAATAATTTTTAGCCCCAAGAGTAATCCTAACGCCGTCCCCGTTCTACATACAACGTTATTCAGATCATTTTCACGTCTTCAGGACAACGGTAACTCGTGAAACGGCGAAACCTGTTAGTTGAGTTTGACTTCAAACTGTGCGACAAAAATCCTTTTAAAACTCTGAAGCTTTTGAATGTTGGAAAACATAGTTTATATACACAAATGATTCGTGGTTTCTGCTAGATACTGAACTTTAGATTGCCGTTGCCATCCTAGCTTGCTTAAGCTCCCTATTTGCACGCGGGCAGGCGGGCGACCATTACCATTATCCATTACATTGGAACCCCGCCATACGACCACCCCGTTAATACGACCACCTCGTTATTAGGACCACTTTTTCTGGCCTGAATACACTCTAAGTAGTGTAATACTCCCCCGTCATTACGACCACATTTTTTGGCCCGACGGTGGTCGTATTAACGAAGGTTCCACTGTATTTAATATGTATGCCATATCCCTGAAATCTCACTTCCGGTGCAAATGTGCGCCGTTGCACATTTCTTAAATCCCAGCGGTTTATACTAGTCTCGTACCCAGACCCTTTGTTAATACCAAAGAATTGCCCGCTCTTTTGCTTTCTCAGTTGTTTTATATCAAAAGTTTAAACAGCAACAATTTTATATTGAATGTTACGTTGGTATGTAAACAATTTATTGGTGGATTAATCAATAATGGAAACAAAAGGTGATAATGGACAAATCACGCGGCCCCTTCTGGGAGACGCAGGCGGTCGACGTGAAACTAAAGTCTAATTTGGAGTAGCCTTGTAGAATTATAAAAAGGATAAAATTGCTGATCTTATTGGATATTTGATGAATACTTTTTTAGCCACAAATTTATGTGAAACAGGAAATGATTGTGATCAAATCTGTTATATGGATCCACTGAATCCAGGACAAGCTAAGTGTGAATGCAATAACGGGTATATTCTTGATGCCGATAAAAAGACATGTCGAGGTTTGTAAATATACAGTTTTCTGCTTTCGTATATACTGTACACCTAATGTCATATTTTTTGCCGTTAGCCTGCTTAGAGAGAAATATCTAGCCATGTGACGTCACAGTTGGTGCATCTCGTTTTTGCGTGTTGGACATTTTACGCATTTACGCCGCTGTTTTAAACAATGTATTTTAATGTACTTGTGCGCCAAATCAATGAAATGGCGGCTATATTGGTGCACATCTTTATCCTACAAGAATTTAACCATCCCAACGGGCCACCGATCACGTGAGTGGAAACAACCTGGTTTTCATATATAGCATTTCATCGCCGATCATCGCCGATACAGCTTTTTGTGACGAAATAAGATTATGAAAACCGGCAATCGAGGACAATCCCCAAACATCGCCGATCATCGAAGCCGCCGATAAACTAAGACAAGTAAAACAAATGAAAACCGAAATCCGATGAAATAAGACAAATTAGTGCCCAGTCTCTAGAAGAAAACCAAGCACTTCAAACACGCATGCCCTGGTCTCGAATATATTTCGTACCCAGAAACTCTTCTATCTATATTTCTTGCGCCGCAAGACCTTTTTTCTTTTTCGGTAACAGCACTATGACGAGTAAAAACTTCGTATGAGAGTAATAATCTGTTGTTTATATGGGCGCCCGTTTTGAAAAAAATATTATTTTCCCGTCTTGATCGGCGAGTGATTGTCTGGGTAATCGCCGATCATCCGGGACAATCCTCGATCGTTGCAAATGCACGAGCATCGGTGATGAATTACGACACATTGTCACATTTAATCGCCGATCACTGCCGATGCTAATACGATCGGCGATCATCCCAGATAATCGCTGACGGTGAAAATTACGTATTCTACACTTATTAAAAGGGTCTATACCGTCTTGTTTTGAGATAAACAAAGAGTTTGTTGTTAAAAAATATATTTATGGAATAATTTATGAAGAGATCACAAAGGAAATCAGCACCGTGTATTCGGTGCCTTGCATGGTTTGGATATCAGAGGAGGAAATTACATAAATTAAGCAAGTTTTTACTTGATGATACTTAGATTTGTTTGAGATGCTATATCAAACACTTGGAAGAGTGTTATATCAAAAAATTCAAAAACCTCGCTTCGCTTTGGTTTTCAACAAACGTCTCGGTGTTTGGATATCTTGCAATACTCCTCTTCGCGTGTATGATGTATTATTATAAGTTAAGGTCATCGCAGCGATTGTGACGTCACAAGCTGAAAGATTTAATTATGTTTCAAATGTCTCTGGGACTAAAATATATTGAGATTTTAATATATTGTTTGATTCGACTTTTATCATTATTTTAGATGTCAACGAGTGTGCCAGCACAGAAACTAATCTTTGTGATCAAATCTGTACCAACACAATTGCATCTTACAATTGTTCGTGCAAAGATGGCTTCACACCAAATGGGCAATATCTTTGCACAGGTAAAAACATATTTTAACTAGAAATACATAAACGCAGCAACCCCTCGCCCGCTTTTAATACGTTAAATATACATAAATACCCCCCCCCCCCCCCCCCGATTAATCTGTTTTTGTATACAAATATAAAACCCTGGCCTCCTTTGCATCCTGTTTTATCACTTTTATGAATGTAGTTTTTCTATTATTGACCAATTTCCAAGGCAATGTTTTATTCCAAAATAATAATGCAGTGGCTGAGGAAAAACTTGTGTCACGACCTAATAGCACAAGAAAGTGATAGCAAAAAACAACAATAATTACAGACGCTTATATCAAGGTGCCTATTAAACTGTTTGAATATGATTCCTCATGTTTCAAATATAATGTTGAACCTCAAAGAAAAACATCAGAACAGAAAAAACGTAGGTAACAGCCTGAAACTATAGGTATAAGAGAGGAAAAACTAACCAGGGACGAACTATTGGAAAAAACGCCTGAGAAAATGTATATGATTTGACAAGATTTTTGGTGTTTTAACTGAGTTTCAATACTGAGAAGGTTTTGGATACATACCGATTCTAATCCAGCTAAAGAAAGCTGGTAAGTTAAATACGAGTCACTGCTTACCGATAAATTTTCTTTTGGCCCTTCGGCTTAGATGCTGCAAACAATGTCATACGGGCTACGGCGTTTGGTTTCCGTGGTTTTCTCGCTCGGTTCTTAGCAAAAAGTAATCAGTTCTCTTCAAATGTGAAAAGCCGTTTGTGTTGATGTTCCTTAATTTCAATTCACTGTTCTCTCTCGAGCCAAGATATGTCAGTGCATAAGTCTTCTGCTGGCTTTGAACAGACACACGAAGAAACATCTTTTCGTTTTTTTCAGTCACATTTGGCGGCATCTTTTTCAATCTTTATCGCAATTTTCCATGCCTTTTCAATGGTTTCTAGTTGTGTTAAATATTGTTTGGTTCATCCCACTGCAACATCCCTTTTTAGCTTCCCTTTTTCGGTCATATTTGTAAACCAGTTTTTCTGACAAATGTTTTGTTTCGCTTGAGCCGCGAAAGTTGGCGATTTGATGGATATATATATATATACATACAAACATCTCGCAGAATTTCTTTCCCCTTCGCGTGTAATTTCGCGTGTAAGTGGACTCCACGCACGTCGAGATTAGCACCCTCACCCGGGCTCGGGGACAAGTGCATGTGGTTTTAAAATTTCGAGAACTGGTGTGTACCATTTGGAAAGAAAGAAAAAAACAAGCGTCAAAAATGCGAATTTTAGAAAGGTCAAATGCAATGTCGAACTTATAACGGCAGTGTGCTATATATTGCTACCTTATACTCTATAATCATGAACTAAATAGAATGACAAAGCTTCGTCGAGAAAATCCTGACGTAATTAAAATATGTAAGCGTTTGAAATCGTCGGAAATTCATTTTGAAATCTGAGGAAACCTATACAGTACATCGCAAAGTTATATTAAAAGTTTATCTAATGTTATAATAAACTAGTACTTGTTAAGGGTGAAGAAATACGAGCAACAAATTGTTGTTGCGTTCTAAGTTGAATAGCGTTGTTGCACGTATTACCACCCACCTCAAACATTGTCGCGCAACAAAGATTTTGTTGAAAGTTGAAACATCATGTTGCAACAAGTAGAACTGGAGTCTACTTTTTCCAACAACATTTTTCAACTTGCAAATAAATCATTGTTGCGTGACAATGTTTAAGGTGGGTGGTAATACGTGCAACAACGCTATTCAACATGCAACGCAACAAAGTTGCGTTGAAAGTTGAAGAAAAATGTGGCCCGTATTACTTCACCTTTACTAATTATGTTAGCGGTTTTTTCAATATGTTTTATAGATATTGATGAGTGCATAACAGGGGATTTCACATGTGATGGTTCAGGAAAAATCTGTGAAAACTTATTTGGAAGCTTCAGGTGCATATGTAATAAACAGTGGAATCTACTAAGAATTAATGGCTCGTGTGTATGTAAGTACTTGAAAATCTATTAATTTTATCGATTAAATTAATACAGTTTACACTGTAGCCGAAACTTTACATGTGGACATTTACCGCGTATACTGTATATACCCAGCGTGCATGACACTTCTTGTAAGTATAAACCACGTGGATAGATCCAGACTATCCAAGCATATAACCAAAGTAATTCACTATATATTTAATTTACAGTAAGCTGTTTTGTAGGACTGCATGTCTACACAACGATTGCATGCCCCTGATGAAGACACTATAGATCGGAGTATCGAAACATTGGATAGCTGCATGAACAATAACTTTTTAATAAAGCTACGTTCAAAAAAATGTAAGCCAGAGTTGTGTTACTTATGTCTGAGTCTTCACCTGGCTGTGTTGGGAATTTATTTGTTTGTTTGCAGTCTAAGCAAACTCTCTAGCGGACGTATATGGAATATATAGTTGATCCTGAGGTTAAGGTTTGGTTTGGGGTTAGGTTAGTGTTCTGGTAAGAGGTTTTAAAGTTGGCATCAGTTAAGTCACCGGTACTCGTTCAACAAAAACTAAAAGTCCTGTAATCGGTTCCAGTAACAGCACGTTGCGCGTGTTGTCTTTCGGCCTTGGTTGATTCGCTAAGCCTGCCGGGAGCTTTATCAGTGATTAGTCTATACTATCATGCATTGAATGTGTGATGGGCTTCCATCAACAAAGCTTTACGTTATAAGAATGTTTTAATTCATATAGTCATCTTGAACCAAAAATTTGCGTCAATGTTGAGATTCGTTCCCATCTACACTACACGAATTCTTCTTTTCAAATTTAGTTTATGCGAGTTTCAAAACAACAGTGTGATTTTAACCAAATCCCGAGGACGCGCACTGACTTAATTTATTATTGAGGAGGTTTTCCAACAAAGTTTTGTCTTTTTTTTCCACCTTGGACAAAGATTTTCCTTGTTTTTTTCTTCATTTCGTATCTAATTATTATTCAAGGGCTTTATGCGATATAAAGCCCTTGGTAGAACAAAGAAAACCGACTCAATAATAAATTAAGTGCATATAAATCAGCCCTTATGACCTCGTTTTGAAGTAAAAATTCTTTTGAATTTCGTACATGAAAATGAGTTCATAAGGGCTAACTTATATGTACATAAAAGAATATTAATTTGGCGGCCATTCATGAATAAGGTCTATAGGACCCATTATTTTGATACAAGTGGGTAATAGTATTCAGTTGTAGCACAGAAATCCTATTTACTTCGCTACGTCCCGCTCAGTGGTCTTGCCATACGTTTCAGGGCCTGCCTCCTCCGCAGGCCCTCGTTGCATCATGGACAGGTCACACGCGTCTATTTTAGGGCCTGCAAGATCATGTAAAAAAATTGGCAAAACTTGGCACGGAATGAATTTGCATAATAAACTGGATTATGGAACCCATTGTTAATAGCCATGGCTATATCCGAAGATTTTGAAGGACATTGAAGACTTATGACATACGAATCCTAGCTTTAAAATGAATCAATTAATGATAAAAGCAATTACGATTGAACTTTGGCCATTTTTAGCTGGAATAATCAACGAAAATGCATCAGTCTACCTTGAATTCATACTTTTTCGGTTTCCACAATAACTGAAACTTGAATTACGCTATACTATAGCCTACAATTTAACAAAACCAATATTAATCTCATTAACTCTTGGTCAGCTGACGACAGTCTTCGATAGCTCAATAAAACAAAAAAACAATAAGAAAAACTTGTACTTTCCTGACCGTCGAATTTGCTTTTGTTCGGCAGATATTTTTTCCTTCAATTCATTTTTGTTGCTAAAAATACTGTGGGCAGAAGGTCAGTAATTGTAAAACATACTGGTTTCTTCATTGTCATCTGTAAGAAAGTTTAGACCGGTGGGTCACAGAGTTAAAAGAAACCATTTTCCAAGCTGTGGCCTCTCCAGGGCCTAGTCTCGCTGTGACAATTGACTAAGAAAATATAAAAAAATAAGACTTTATAAATTATTCCTCCTGAAGACGCTTTCGCGGGTTAGCCATGCAAGACAATAACAATATTTTTATTAACGATGTGCTTACAAAATAAATAATATAGTCTAATTAGTGTCAAACTAAAGTAAAACTAAAGATTCCCTCTAAAAACGGTCCGTGCACTTTGCGTAAGAAAATAAATTTCCTTTAACTTTCACTTTGTAATATTTATATTATCAATACAGTAAAAAAATTACGTTTCCACTGCATGCGTAAAACCATGATTGTTTAAGGCTCTAATTTGCAAAATACAAGTTTGTCTAATTTGCGTAATATTTTTGTGTTTCTGAGTATACACGGCATGGCCCTTCATTAGTTAATATCAATAGGAATATAAAAAAATCTATGCTGGACGTCTAAAATATTGGCTTCAAAAACGAGGATAGTTTCGTAATTTTTTTAAAAGAGAAAAAGTGAGTTAGTGAGTGTCATTCAAATAAATTTTTCTCAGCCCTCCGCTACGCTTTCCCCACTTATAAAAGCTGTATATCTGCAGTGCATGTCTAAGGGCCGATTACATGTAGACGTTCAGCCCGGGCTGAAATTCCAGCTCGGGTAGCTCCAACCGGGATGGAAGCCTGTATCCGGGCTGAAATTCAACCAGGAATGAAATTCTTGCTATGTTATAGCAAATTAATGTTATTGATCCACATTTATTCCTGAAGTCGTACTTAAATCGCAGTTTTTCTAATTGGGCTGACATTTCAGCCCGGGCTGAAAGTCTCCATGTAATTGGCCCCTAAGAGTCACTATAGTATTAGGAAATGCAATTTACTTTCTGATATTTTTTGGTTTTCCATTTTTTTTTGCTTTTTAATATGCACAAATTTTGGTCTGAGAAATGTGGAAATTCATGTACTTGGTTGATCGGGAAAAAAATGTCTCGCCATCTTTCTCAAGCCGAGCTTTATAGCGCAACGAGCCTTATATTCCTTCAGACGAGTTGAGATATTCCTAGAAGTTGTTTTGTTTACTTATGGATCATATAATATAGTTTCCTGAATAAAAATGAAAAAAAATGGTAATATTTTAAACAATTTGAAGGCGATAGATTTGTGTAGCTGGAAATTATAGAATATATAGAAACTTGCAAATAAAATTGCATCAACTGTTAAAATGATAAAATACATAAAACCCAAGCAATCAGATGATATTTCAGTTTCTCAACTATTCTGTGCGCCGAAAGAAGATTGAATAAAGGCTAATTATATATACACTGTGGCAATTATACATGTACAAGTAAAAAAAATATTATTCACTTCAAACGATCTTAAAGTTGTTAATACAATTAGTTTAAAATTGGGAAATGATATTCAGGACAATAATTTATTACTGTTATATTGACAATTATGAACTTTAGATTCCACGTCGCTATACCTTACAAATGCACGTTCTAACATTTTTGCCTAACCCAAACAACTCGCCAGCTACGCAGGCTAACAAAATACATGTTTTTTGTTTAGTGGATCCAAATGCCGCTGCTGACCCACCGCCTGAACCTCGAATACCAACTACGGCTGAACGAGAAAATTCCATCCGATTAAGAATACTAGACTTCCAAAAAGGCAATGTAAGCCGTTTTCGTTTTTTCAAAAGTAGAATGTTTTCGGATAATAAAGTTTAATAAATCGCAGGCCCTCGAATGTATTCTATTCTATTCTATTCTATTCTATTCTATTCTATTCTATTCTATTCTATTCTATTCTATTCTATTCTATTCTATTCTATTCTATTCTATTCTATTCTATTCTATTCTATTCTATTCTATTCTATTCTATTCTATTGCAAAGCTCTAGCTTTTACAATAACAGCTCCTATCACACGTATTTTATGGAAAACACGACAATTATAATAGAGTACTTAAAAAAGAAAGGTTTTGTCTTAATAGGCTTTGTGAATCTTGTTTCAGATTAAACATATTTTAACCCTTACTACGGGTTAATTTCCAAAAGTCTGACAGGGATTTACCATATGATATTGATCTATTTTAGTGGACAGTTGAGGAAGATGACCTTTTTCGAAGTTCAGTTATTACACTTGTCAATGAATTTTGCAATGAAAACAACTTCAGACCTCAAGATTGTGGAGTATCGCAGTACGTTTTCATATAACATATAGTTAGAGCAAATATAGATTTTCACTTACCTCGAAAGTCTGCAACAGGCTGTTTCATCTAAAAAAGAATCTTCAGGTCATCTGCCTGAAGATTCGTTTTTAGATGAAACAGCCTGTTGCAGACTTTTGAGGTAAGCGAATATATATATATATATATATATATATATTATATATTATATATTATATTGTAGTTATATTTCTTACTTATATATTCTACCTCTAAATTTTAAAATACTATACGGTTCATTATTAAAAATTCTTAACTAAAAATGTATGTGTATATACATACACACAGGCCTGCGAGCAGACGACGTTCTGGGAGTTTATTATTTATAGTTATTAATGTTATTATTATTATTATTATACTATTACTGTTGTTATAAATCATCTTAGTTGTAACTTCTTCAACTCTAAATATAAACTGTTATTCTACGTTTATTATTTGTTTTTTTATTTTTGTTTAGAAACCAGCTGCTTTTTAACTTGCTCCATGTACAGCGAATTCCAGGATTTCCTAAAAATAATGGGAGTGATGCTATTATTGAGTTCTACGTAGTTTATCCAAATAATACAACACCAGGACCAGTACTGAGATCAATTTTGGCTTCCATAATTAATGCGCAACTTGAAAAGTTGAAAAGCAATACTAAATTGGACCTGGTTCTTGAAACCTCAGTCACACCTGACGCACCGAGAAATCCCTCCACTGATGAAGCTGCCAATTCCGTCACTGTGCAAATAATAAATTTCAAAACAAATCAGGTTTGGTGATGTATATTATTTTGCATAAGAGATTACACCCTATATAATTACATTATCAGGAAATGCATTGGATAATTTTGCGTGGAGCAATAAAACGTTAGAACTCTTATTATATGTTATACTTATTATAGTGCTTTCAATTCGTGTTGTATGCTGGCCTTTGTCCGTTGTATATATCTTAAAGGATGTGGTAGATCTTTCATTTTTGTTTTTTGATGTTTGTTGTGTTTTGTTTTGTTTTTTTGCAATAGTGGACTTCATTTTTTGACGACGTATTTCGACGAGCTGTTGCTATAGTATTAAACGGGTATTGCAACAGAGATGCATACTCACTTCAGAACGACTGTCAATTAGTTTCTGGGTATGTTGAACCAACCTAACAGCGGGATTTTCTTCAAAATTCTAAACTTTTATGAAATGTACATATGCTGTTTGTTTTGTTTTGTTTTGTTTTGTTTTGTTTTGTTTTGTTTTGTTTTGTTTTGTTTTGTTTTGTTTTGTTTTGTTTTGTGTTTTGTTTTGTTTTGTTTTGTTTTGTTTTGTTTTGTTTGTCTTGTTTTGTTTTGTTTTGTTTTGTTTTGTTTTGATTTGTTTTGTTTTGTTTTGTTTTTTGTTTTGTTTTGTTTTGTGTTTTGTTTTGTTTTGTTTTGTTTTGTTTTTTGTTTTGTTTTGTTTTGTTTTGTTTTGTTTTGTTTTGTTTTGTTTTGTTTTGTTTTGTTTTGTTTTGTTTTGTTTTGTTTTGATTTGTTTTGTTTTGTTTTGTTTTGTTTTGTTTTGTTTTGTTGGCTAATCGCCTCGTTTTTGTAAACACTTCTTGTAGTGTACGTTTTACTGGTTTCAAACCGAATATTTTTTGTGCATGATATATTAACAAGATTTTACTCAGAGCGTAATAAGAACAAGACAGGAAAAGATTAATAGTAACTTTACTCCAATTGAAATATTTTAGGTCACCAGCTGCGTTTAGCTTAACACATATCGGACGTCGTCCTGGGTTTCCCAGTGCAAATGGAGAAAATGTTGATGTTTCATTTTATGTCAACTATCCCAATGGGACGACGATACCAGTTCCACGGATTGTTTTGGCTTCTATTTTGACTACACAGCGTAATGTTCTTCAATCATCACTTAACCAAGAAGTGAAAGTTGTGACCTCCGCAGTTCCAAGTGCACCATCGACTGCAAGCAGTGATCAAATAAGAAATAGTGTTGTGCTGCGAATATCAGACTTCCAAGCAAATGATGTAAGCACCATTTATTCAGATTTTTTTCTTAATGACGTCATCGATATCTTCACTAGTGAGGAAAATACGACACTGCATATTTTCTAATAAAACACTCGCATATATATGTGTATATATATATATATATATATATATATATATATATATATATATATATATTTATATTATATATATTTATATATTTATATATATATATATATATATATATATATATATATATATATATATATATATATATATATATGCGAGTGTTTTATTAGAAAATATGCAGTGTCGTATTTTCCATATCCTCACTAGCGAAGATATATGATGACGTCATTATATATATATATATATATATATATATATATATATATATATATATATATATATATATATATATAATTGTACTCACTTGAAATGGGTGGGGTAAGGGTGAATCAAGCAACAATTCGAAAAAGAAAACACTGGAGTTGAGCAACAGGCCAGCAACGTGCGTGTGCGCCCTTGGGCCTCCTCAAGAATTTGGGACTCCCCAAGATCTCAAGGGTAAGCCGCTGGCTAACTAAATCGGCAGTTACCTTTGCCTAAATTACATTTAACCACATTTAAGTTATCAATAGGCAGATTTAAAAAAGATTCTGTAGATTTAATTTTTAAAACAAATAAAAAAACATGATTTGTGTGTAAAAAATTTTGATTTACAGAATTATTTTTTTAGATTTTTCCATTGATTTAGACTTAAACTAAAAACATGTTTTGGGAGTGACGGAATTTGTTTTTAAAATAAATTGCATAAATAGATTTGTGGCTATTTACCCTGGCTAAAACCAGACTATTCTACTGAACTGTTTGACACCAGGTTATTTTACTCTATTTAACACCAGGCTATTCTACTCTGTTTGACACCAGGCTATTTTACCCTGTTTAACACCAAGCTATTTTACTCTGTTTAACACCAGGCTATTCTACTCTGTTTAACACCAGGTTATTTTACTCTGTTTAACACCAAGCTATTCTACTCTGTTTAACACCAGGCTATTTTACTCTGTTTAACACCAGGCTATTTCACTCTGTTTAACACCAGGCTATTTTACTCTGTTTAACACCAGGCTATTCCACTCTGTTTAACACCAGGCTATTTTACTCTGTTTAACACCAGGCTATTTCACTCTGTTTAACACCAGGCTATTTTACTCTGGTTAACACCAAGCTATTCTACTCTGTTTAACACCAGGCTATTTTACTCTGTTTAACACCAGGCTATTTTACTCTGTTTAACACCAAGCTATTTTACTCTGTTTAACACCAGGCTATTTTACTCTGTTTAACACCAGGCTATTCTACTCTGTTTAACACCAGGCTATTCTACTCTGTTTATCGCCAGTCTGCCAGACGATTTTATACTTTGTTTAACACCAGACTATTTTTACCAATTTACTCCGCCTTATCGTCAGACGATTTTTCTTTAACACCAGACGATTTTACTCTTTTTATCGTCAGACTATTTTACTGTGTTTATTAACACCAGATAGTTTTACTCTGTCTATTGCAAATTCGCCAAACGATTTTACTGTGTTTAAGACCAGACTATTTTACTCTGTTTATCGTCAGAGACCAATTTCTGGCATGGTGTTAGCGAAAGAGTTAAAGCCAGGTATCTAGACTGCAGCATCTTCCTATCCGATTTACATAAAACACATCAATTCATATTTTGTTTGTTGTTTTAAGTGGACATACCTGAATGATAGGCGCCTGAGAAAATCCATAGCCAGTAGGCTTGCGAGCTATTGTGGAGGAAGCAGCACTACTCTTACAGACTGCCAGATAACAGGGTAATGTTAATATTGATATTTCAGTTATCTTTATTTCAGTAGCTTTGTTTTTTTAAGTCTTATTAATACGTAATTTGTTTATTGACATGTTATATTAGTTTCTTCAAAATTTGTTTGTTTTTTGTTATTTATTTAGGTGTTATAATTTAATATTTAACTATATGATGTTCTAGAAATTTTTAGTGAGGGAAAATTTCGGGTATATAAAAAAATATACTTATTATTATTATTATTATTTTAGTATTATTATTATTATTATTATTATTATTATTATTATTATTATTATTATTATCATCATCATCATTATTAATATTATTATTATTATTATTATTGTTATTATTATTATTATTATTATCATCATTGTCATTATTATTATTATTATTATTATTATTATTATTATTGTTATTGTTATTGTTATTGTTATTGTTATTATTGTTATTGTTATTGTTATTGTTATTGTTATTGTTATTGTTGTTATTATTATTATTATTACTATTATTATTATTATTATTATTATTATTATTATTATTATTATAGCAACCAAGCCTCGTTTACCATACTTGACGTGGAACGTACGACATCAGGAACTCCAACTTCAAATGGCAACAACGCAGATTTTTCTTTTTACGTCAAGTACCCGGGTGGAAGTAGTCCAGTGGCACAAAGTATTTTGGCTTCTGTCATCAAGAGTGAATTAGACGCTCTTCAATTGGAATCAGGTTTTACTTTAACACTTCAAACGTCTTTCCAGCCTCCTGCACCATCTCCACCTTCCACTGCACAATCAGACAATTTAGTTGAAATTGAAATACTAAATCTTCAAGCAGATCAGGTAATATATTTTGAGGAAGTACTCGGCGCACTTGATTTCAAATGTGAATAAACTAACATGAAAGAACCAACAAACAATTGTTTGTAATGTTTGTAACTAACTAACTAACTAACTAACTAACTAACTAACTAACTAACTAACTAACTAACTAACTAACTAACTAACAAACAAACAAACAAACAAACAAACAAACAAACAAACAAACAAACAAACAAACAAACAAACAATTGTTTGTTGGTTATTTCATGTTAGTTATCAATATCTTGTATTTCAGGTTGCCTCAGCTCTTCCGTAACCAAATTATATTTGTGTTATCAAAAATACTTTTCTAATTTTTGTTTATTTTTATTTATTTTTATTTTTATTTTTGAACATGTAGTGGACCGCAATTCAAGATAACCGACTGAGAGCGGCAATTGCTGCACAACTGACGAACTACTGTACTAATAATCTCTTGGCATGTGATAATTCGGGGTAAGTTGTTGCATGATTTTATAACTATTTTACTGACCAATTAGTTTTACATGGAAACTCACGAGACAAAAGAAAAAAAGTCGAGCACGCAACATCCTACGTGCATGGAACGATGTGTGAAACTTCAATTAGTACAACGGAAAAGTCGATCACGCAATATTTTACGCTTACTGGAAATACAGCGTAGCCATAGAAATTTGCGACCGTAACTATTACGGCCGACGAGATAGTTTACGCATGCAGCACTACCTTTTTCGCGTACATATTATAGGAATTGGAATTAATGTCCATGCATGTATACTCAAGAAAGTTAGTTCACACAAAGCTATCTAGTGCAATGTACCTAGAACTTTGGATGTTAAACATCTGTTTATTAAATTACGAAATCTAACACGACAACAGATATTTTTAGTATATTAATTTAGCCCGCCTTTTCGGAAAAAGGTATAATTTTTGACCAAGTCGGCTTGTCAAGCAGCAAGCGGTATTTAGGCCAAGCTGGCTTACTCTTAGTTTTTCATGTAATTGAAAAGTGGCTTAACTTTACATTTACTTTACGTGCCGGTATCCCAGATAAGATCGCCATTTTCATGTGAAGGGGCCCAACTGCCACGTGTAATCGATTGCTTCAAAGTGTAGTTATGAGAAATGTAGTTATGTAGTATTATGTTATACTGCACTGCACTGCACTGCCTCGTACCGCACTGAAATGTGCTTTGCCGTAGCCGGGTACTGCAACACTGCTTTGCACTGTCCTGGCCTGCACTGCCCTGCACCGCACCGGTGCTGTGCAATATATACTGTACTGTGTTGCATGTGTCGTGAGTCGATTTCTTAGATGCTGTGCTTTAATGTGTTCTAGTACATTAATCATATTTTTATACTTTAAATGTTCAGACTATATATTGGGTTTAATTTTTTTTTACAGAAACCAGGTGTTTACTTCATCTCATGTTACTCGGATTTCAGCCTCTCCTTTACAAAACGGGAACAATGCGACTTATAAATTTTTCGTCGATATTCCAAATGGCAGTGGACCATTACCTAAAAACCTACTAGCAGGAATACTTTTAAATGAACTTACTGCCATTCAAAATGCAGCCGGCTCGCAATTTTCAGTTCAGACATCGCCACTTGCGTCTTCCCCACCGGCAGAAGATTCTTCTAAAACGGTTGAAGCAGTAACGGTGAGAATTTCAAATATCCAGGCTGACCAGGTAAAAATGAATTGCACCAATGCTTAAAATTAAAACAACTGCATGCTTGCTCTAAAAGGTATACATTAAAAACTCGCATAAAAAACCTGCAGATTAAGAACTTCCAGGCTGAAATTTAGTAAATTGAACACCCAATATTTAAGAACCAGTTTAGCCTGACAAATATATGAAACAGTTTCTTATGCGAAACATTTCTAAAGCTCAGTATACAGTTGTACAGAGCATGCATGCTTTAAAGGTTTTTGGGAACAGACGTTAGAGTATTAAACTAAATTGATGCCAGTAAAAAATAGTACTATTTGATTACTAAATGGTGGTACTCTATTGTTCATTTGCTTCTTTATAGCAATGATTTGTGTAATACATTGTGTTGATATGTACTATTTACAGAATGAGTGTCCGTTCTGTATCGGGGAATACGGACACGAGGCGAAGTCGAGTTGCTGTATCCCGATGCAGAACGGAGACGAATTCTGTAAATTACTTCTAAAACGATCTATTTGGTAAGTTCATTGCCGTAGTAATTTTTCTAAAAAAAAACCCGTCTAAGTCGAGAAAATCAAAGCTAAAGTTTATGTAAATCAAGAGAAAGCTATATCACATAATGATAAACATGGATTTTCTTGTGTTTTCCTCATGAATTAGTAATGATTTTAGAAATTAATATACGGTCTTTTAGGTTTTAACCGGCCTTTACATGTACTCTCTATATATATTATATAGAACACTATCAGAAATAATTGCTTTTGTCCTATAAATAAGAACCTGTTAAGCTAATGCACGAGTTCTCATTACACACCCAACATATAAGACCCATTTCAGCATGACTTGGAAAAATAGGGGTTCTTTTATGCGGGTTTTTACTGTATATCATGATTATTAGTAACCAATACTTGATATCTGAGTTGGAAGAATCAGTTAAATTTATTTTCTCTAGCGTTTCGATGCTTTTCAGCCAAGACGAAATTGAGACACTGTACGAAATCAAAACTAACTGATTTTCTAAGGAAATCACACATTTTAAGGGTGTTCGGACGTATTTCGTTGCTAGGCAACCGGTTGCTAAGGACATTACTTCCGGTCGGAGAAATCTTTTCACAAAAACATATTTTTGTACTTCTACACTATGCTTATACACTGCAAAAAGGTATAAAATGGTAACAAAAAAACGAAAAAGCCGAGCAAGTTTGTGAGAAAAAGTACCAAAACAAAAGAAAACATTCCTTTGCTGTAGAATGTCCTGGCAAAAAGTTGAAGAAGAGTTGAAGAACTTCGGTACACAGACGGCGATAGATGGAAAAATAAACGAAGGACGTCGTCACGTCGAGATATTTGGATTGAATGCCGGAATTTAGATATCGGCAGAGCTGATGAACCATAAATCAAACATTCCGAAGACAGTGGACATCAACTTTTAACTTCTTATGTAGAACAAGACGACTTTTCGAGCATTCTTGGCTTGGAACCACGGCTGAACTCGCAATTTAACTGGCAAGCTCCGATCAGGCAGGAGGCAGGATGAGGGCTCCCGCCTGATTCTTTCAGGCTAGATTGAGTGGCATTGAGTCGCAAAAACATGAGCTCACAAGATTCCTATAATTTCCACGAGTATTTATCGAATCGTTACCTTTCTTTCGTTTACACCTAGGGAAAACATGTCTCCCAAAACCTACGCATGCATTTTATGAATGAACCAAAAATGACAAAGATATTCTATTTTTTGTTTAAAATACCCCTTAAAATTTCATTGAAACGGCCATAAAGTCATTAAGATTTGCTCAATTGAGAAACGCATGCGTACATTTTTGCACATAACAATTCTGGTTCTAGTGAAACTTCTTTAGTTAGCAAAACGTTTAATTTGGTGGAAATTATAGGTTTTTTCTTATCTCAGTGACGTCACAATGACGTCACTGTATGACGTCATCAAACGAAAGAACTTCATTCATATATACTACGTGCAGAATATCTAGCATTTCTAGCATGGGGATCAAGTTTGTAAAGCTCTAGAAGCTCTGTGGTTAAATCAAGTTTTCCCTAGCAACGGGTCAAAATAAATGTCTGAACACCCTTAAAGTGCTTTGTTATAATTTGTTACTGTTATTTTGTTGGTTTCGCCTATATTTTACCTGAGTTAAGCCCTAATCAAACGAGAACACAAGTCGTCGCAAGTTTTTCACATCCGCTAGTTCCCATGCCTTTTCGCTAGTTCTCATGGTAGTTTCTATGGCGACGGAGCACGGAAGACTTGCATCGACTTGTGTTTTGTGTTCAAACGTTTCGCAAGTTCTCGCAAGTTGAAGAAAACTTGCGATGAAATTTGAACAAAACCAAATTAGTCGCAAGCTAACGCAAGTCATCGCAAGCTGGCGATCAAACGAGACACAAGCAAGCACAAGCTAAAACTTGCAATGACTTGCGTTCTCGTTTGATTAGGGCTTTAAACTCGCGAAACAAAGCTGCGCGGGCAAAAGATTTTGCATTATTTGATTACTTTTACATTAGTGAATTTATAAAAGTGAACGATGCCCTAATGATCCTTCTTGGTTTTGGGAACGTCAGGCGTTTTCTTCGATCCCGTTATTCTCGAAACGTTATTGCAAAAACCAAAGAAAACTAAAATCAAGAAGTTTTATCTGGGCTTCCTTCTATTGCATTTTAATTTTCTAAATATGCATGGAGACATTCAATAATTTTGGTTTTATTATTGTCTCTGCGTATACGTGCTTTTTAGTTTGCATTCAGTATTATTCAGTATATGTACTTTTATTTGTTTATGTAAATGATGAACCCACTATATAATGGAACTGCCATTAGTCCCTCGTTAGCCGTGATTTTTTGTCAAGATTAAAGTGTCTGAAGCGAAAAACTTTTTAGCAGTTTTGAACAGATCAGCATGACAGGAGCATTCACTGAAAATTTTAAGCAAATCTGCTAAAAGTAGTTTATGAGCTATAAACTCTTAAAGTTTGCCATGGCTTATCCATTTGTGAAGAAATCAGTTGTAAACTTGATGACGTATGGAATTGGGCAACTATGTATATCACTTGGCGAGAAATAATGGTCACGCATGCGCGTAATGCATGCCCACTTACAAAAATTTTGACTAGAAAAGTTCTGCAAGATTAATAGGACTTACATAGAGGATGAGTGAAACAATCGTCGTAGCAGTGTCAATTTTTATATTATTTCAAATGTTTCCATCTGAATCGTATAGTGCAACACATCTGCGATATAAATATGATGAGCGATATGCCACAGATATTAAATCCGTTGCGGTTTTTGATATACTATTTTGAGCACAAGTCTAACATAAGCCAATATGGCGAATACGCAAATTGTACAAACCTTGCTGCTCAAGTTATCGAAAATCAAACAGAGGTATACTATTTCCGTACAAGTTTCGATCTGATTCGGCTACTATAAAGATCCGTCTTTTCGATGATATTCTTCATTTCTAGCCTGTATTTGTCGTTGTTGCGGTTTTCAATCTCAAAGCTTCAGTATTTTCTGATCATCGAATGAAGATTTCATCCAACATTGCATAAATTAGTTGTTCTCTTTTCTTCTGAACCGCGGAACTGTGACGACCGCACGACATAGGTACTAGTTTAATAGGGCTTTAACTCCGCCTCTCTATGTCATATTAATAATCCAACGGCATACGTCATATGTCCTATATATTCAATCCCAGTCTTTTCTTATTTGTAACATCAGGAAAGAAATTTTGGAACTTATTATCTCGAGAAGTGCATGCCAGGTTTATTTAATTTTTTGGAATTGGTTATTTGGATTAATATGAGCTTAAAATTTGCTCTACTGGATATTTTCACTTCACAGACACTTTAAGGTCCTGCACAGGTATTATATGGCCCATGCAGCTGTTCTAAGACCTAGCTTTCGCTCAGTTTTTATAAGTTTAATACAAAACAAACGTTTTCTGCCAAACTGCTCATCTTTTTGTTTATTCTAAAGGATGAGTAGCCACTTTGGCTGAAAACAGTTGTTTTAGGTTGTATTTTATAAGTTTCATTAGCGGACAACAAGATATATGTATTTAGAATTACACCTTCGCCTTTTCTTTAGTGGTCTGCTATTCAAGACAACGTATTCAGAGGCTCTATCGCAAAGACGAGTACAGATTATTGCCAACTAAATGCTGCTCGACGCCAGGAATGCGGGTAAGTGCATGATGGGATGCGTCAAGTATATTTATTTGACAATTAGCTTGCGTATAGCAGGCGTCCTATTTTGAGGCCTGATAGGAGTTAAGAGGGGCGAGTTATTGAGAAAAGGCTAGAGAGCCTGTTTTGGAAGGAAGAGTAGCGCGCCGAAACGACTGTTTGTCTCGCTTCTTTTCTTGCACACCGCTCTTCTGCAAGAACAAGCCCTCAGCTCTACAACTCGATCATTCCTCTCAATTTTTTCTTTTCTAAAACAGAAGTCTTCTGCACAGGTTATTTGATAATTTTTCGTGTGATTATTATATTAGGGCCATTTAAACGGGAGATAATAAGTCGCGACTTAATTAAGACGCGTCCTATTTAAGCCTGGTTCTCATATGTCGCCGATCGTCGCCGACCCATGATTTAGATGCATGTTAAGTAAAAGAATAAAAGCACTGCTTTTCTGCATTGTTTTTTATTACTTAACATGTTGCTGCACTTCCCGTTTTAACATGCATCTAAATCACAAATCGCCGACGATCGGCGACATATGAAAACCAGGCTTTAAGTCGCGAATACACTTGTGTAAACGGACAATTTCTAATATGTCGCTACTTATTTTAGTCGCGACTTATACTTTGGTCACGAACAACAGACAGATTAGTCAATATTGACTGCTATATATGATAACTATATTGAGTTCTTGCACATATTCCCAAGTTGGATTGCAAATCAATATAAACAAACTTGTTAAGAATTATGCTATTTATTATTTGGTTACTACACATCTGAAGTTTGACATCGTCGGCAATAGTACAATACATCTAGCTAGTAATAGGATTTCTCGTTTTCTCCTGGAACATGCATACAAAAGTTTCTGATTAACTTATTCGTACTTCTAAGTTTTCAATTTTATCGAATTAAAAAAATAATCTGTGAGAAAGAAAAATTACTGCAAAATTTACACGATTGAAATTAAATCGATTTGAACAAATTTAAATAAAAGCTAACCATTATATTATATATACCAATTCACCTATTATTTCAAGAACAAGAAACATGGGTTTTGTTTCAAGAAAAAAGACTCTAATAATCTATTAATCGAATAACTTTGTCTATTTTTTATATATAGTATACGCAAACTGACGAACACGCTAAGTCTATAATTAACAATTATTCGCCGATGGCGAAGGTGAATACCGGTGAATAATAAGCGAGACGAAGTCGAGGTTATTATTCACCGATATTCACTGAGCCTGAGGCGAATAATTGTTTTAGTATAAATACACATTTTCGTACTTTTAGGAACAACATTTTCTTTAAAATTGTTAATTTCCTCTTCTGTCGCTTTGACAAATTGGCTGGCGCCCATTTTGAATAAACGCTGTAGGTGATTATCGAGAATTAGTCCGAAGTAGCCAATTTTCTATAATCACCTGCAATTTATACTAATGAAAATTATATGGCTTTCTCCTATAAACCCAGATGAAAAATATCGCCGTGCTCGACTTGCCTGTGATGTCAACATTTCTCAGTCATAACAGTCAAGTCTGTTAAACATATACGTCACGATTTCTCTTATTTATTCTTTTAGAGATACGCAAACAACGTTTACACTATCTAATGTTCAACGCATACCGAATTCACCGAGTCAAAATGAAAGCAGCTCTGACTTAACATTTTACGTCGTTTATCCGAATGGTAATCCAGTTCCTCAGAGAGTATTGGCACTGATTATTCAGGAACAACTTGATTCACTTCAGAGTAGTACAGGACTACAGCTTTCACTTCGAACCACCTTTGCTCCACCTACACCGGCTCCACCGCCCACAACAGCTCAAAACAGAAGTTCTATAGAAGTTGTAATTAATAACTACGACGTTAGCGAGGTTTGTTTAAAAAAGTCACAAAAATAGCAGTACAGTGTACTAGAATAATTTTAGACTAACTATAGATATTAGGTTTTAACCATTCGTCGTGCACATGGTGCTCAGGTGCAGCTGATTAAACACTGATCGTATATTTTACAGTATTATACCTCACAGTTAAGTTGTCCAATCAGAAAGTCAGATTTGCACCACGTGACAACTTGGTATTTTTAAATGAGTAGCCCTACCAGACCTCGAATTTCCCGCTAGCGTACGTCACCGGGGTACTCGAAATTCGAATACCCCGCTTGCCTACGTTGAATACCCCACTCTCCTACGTCAATCTTTTCGCCTAGAGTAATTTTTTGTGAAATACAAAATTTATGCGTGATCATTTTACAATGTTTGGTATAATATATAACATTTATAGACCCTTCGCTCGGGTAACGGGTTATTTCGTCCCTCGGGATGAATGTTTTGTGGAATACCCCTCGCGCCAGGTCTATAATTGATAAATATCCCATGCAACTGTTTAACTCATTCCTGTCCGGGGGCTTCCCCAGAGGTGAATAAAATCGTCTGGCGTTAGCCAGAATAAAATACTAAAGACCAATTCGGACAAGAAAGAGTTAAAGAGATAGTTTTATGTTATCTCATTCCTGTCCGGGGGCTTCCCCAGAGGTGAATAAAATCGTCTGGCGTTAGCCAGAATAAAATACTAAAGACCAATTCGGACAAGAAAGAGTTAACTTGACAATTAACAAATAGATTCCATTTTGCAGCTGTCTGTTCAGTTATAGATGCAACAGATGACGTCACAACGTGGTAAGAATAAGGAAAGTGGCCGACGAGACGACGCAGTCGTGTGGGTCACTGATGTTCTTACCACGTTGTTGCATCTATACCTGAACAGACAACAAAAAATGGAATCTTTTGTTTTATACAATACAAAAATTTAAAAGGTTTTTATCAAAACTCTTGTCGGATTTTGGGGCATGAAGAAAGAAAAAAGCAAGTCAGCTGACGTGATCTGACGTGATCCATGTGTCTGTCCTCCAATAGATCACGAGCAACAGCTAATGAAAACACGCATTAAAACACACATTAGAACATTCTATATAGATTAAGTTTAAATCAATTCCCTTACGAAAATAAATGAGAAATTGGGACCGATCAGTTGATTATTCCATGGAATCCTATAGAATATTCTTATTGACCTAGCGTGAGGTCTGTCCTAGTGAAATATCGGACCGATGTTTCACTAGTACAGACCGAACAAGCGAGCTCAATAAATAGTTTATTATATGGCCATAAATGTTGTGAACGTTCTGTGAAAACTCGACCCATCTTTCTTGTGAACTAAACGAAAATGGCAGACATTTTCCCGTTTTTAAAGTACTTTCTGTTGTGCTAGAATCCTGAACTTTCTACCCCAAATAGTATTTTTCAATTGCTTTTGTTTGATATATTGCTCAAGATCGTACGTTAAGTTGCTGAATAAAAAATCATGTGAAATTCTAATACTTGTGAGAAGTAAATGTTACTGTATATTATTACGAACAATGTTACAAACGTTTTGGACATTTTAAAAACTTTCACAAAACATGGAAACTCGAATTATACATCAAATGAAAGCTTATAAAATTTCTAACAACATACCTGCACGATATATTTCAACAATGAGTAGTTTTGAAATTATAATCCATCTTGTTGCATATCAATCTCGTACCCAGGGCGTTCTCTGCTTTCAAAATGGCGAGAGGTAGAAGACCCTGGCAAAGGCTTGTCACGTGATTCCAAAATACTCCGAGATTCTTGGAGTATTTGGTCACATGGGTAATTTGAATTGGGGAGCGGTTGATTTGGTTCTAAACGTAGATTCGTAGAAGATATTTGTTGCAAGTCTTGTAGAGTTAAATCCGAGGGGTAAATCAGAATTTAAAGTATTGAATGAACATTTATTTATGATATATTTAAAAAAACTACGTTGATTTACGACATTTGCTGGATAATTCATATTATTTGTTGCCGTCAATCGTCACTAGAAATATGAAGCCGAAGGCGACGGTGACGAACAACCATAAACCTACTTTTAATAGAGCTACTGCAGTTCAGGTACTGCTACATGTACTTGATATTCGAATGCTGTTGATTGTTGAGATTCACTTACCGTCCAGTATAGCGCATTTTTGTTGTATGTTTCTTCTCCACACGTTTGGGATTTGTGGAAATTTAATTGTTGTAATTTTTGTCGATTTACTATATAATTTCAAACAGCATTATTCGAATCTGCTGTCCTCGTTGAAATATTTTAATAATATTGAAACACCATCGACGAACATTATAAATCAGCACTGAAGACTTTGACTTTGCATATCTATAAACTTTATAAATTTGATTCAGAAAGTCCAGAAACAAATAAACACTTCTTGTTTGCATTCAATAAAAGCGATGTTGTAGCATAGACGCTGCTGATGCAGAGCTACTGATGGTCATTAACTGATTTGATAAATTTATTAAGACAATGTCTTGTTATTTGTACGATTTTGGTTATTCTTGATTGCTTAAATAGTTCGCCAAATACAAGCCAACCACTCTCTTTTATATCAGTGGCTGTACCGATCCCCCCGGTACAACGAAAGCCACACGCAAAAATGTCGTGGTCACGTGACCAGCCTTTGCCAGGGCACGATCGGATATGGCGGCTGTCGAGGCTCGCGAAATACGGGCACTGATCTCTAAATAAACTGGATGGGCCCTTCCCTATGGCCAGCAGTCAACATTTCGTGGCAGTCACCGCCATCTTACGTAGTGGAACATATGACGCATTGTGGCCTTAGAACTTGTTCCCAATCCTAAAGTTGACTGGCATAAGCAATCTTGACGTCAGCACGGTCAGATTATCTGGAGGTAGGAATATTAAGTACTCTGTGCCGGTGTAGTCGGAAAAGCCGTAAAGCAAACAACAGATGCCGGTTCGTTTAGTTTTCACTGTTTAACAGCAAATACAGTCAAACGATGGCAAGTAGCTCAAAGTCAAACATCTCCGCTCGAAATCGTCGCTCGACCATAATTCTTCCACGAGCGCATAGCACGGAGGTTGAGCTTGCCATAGAATACGGTTTGATGACAACTTGTGGAATTTTCGCGATGTACGAACCCATTACCCTTCTGAAATTCATCAGTTTCAAATGTCCTCAGAACTCACTTGAGCCAGCACGCACGTGGACTGCGAACTGCCCCATGAAAGTGGCCGATTTTTATGCGATTTCCGATCGTGTTTTCTCTCCGCCACGCCATTTTGAGAAGGGCCTGGGTACGAGGTTGGTTGCATAAACTGACATGACTGCCATTTTGTTTATAAAACTTACGGTCCCGAACGACAGATCCACTCTGAGCGGGCGGATACGGGAAATATCCGACCGCTTATGAACCAATCAAATTACAGGATATCCGTATTCGGACCTCTTAGCGCTGCTGCCATATAATAATGATATTTACTAATCAGTTTCTGTCTAGTGACAATAAGAATATGAGCAAAAATTTTGTATACTTTTTGAAACATTGCTGAACAAGTCATCGATCGTTACCATATGTCAGCGGGTAATTTAATGTTTTTTTATTTTCAATTATTTTGTAGTGGCCTATTCAGGATCCGATATTCCGTCGAATCATGGCAGCAGAACTTATTAAATTTTGTAATACCTCTACGGCTTACTTTAACCTGTGTAATATTTCAAGGTAAGGAGTAGCTGAACTATAATGTAAATATTTTTTAGCAATTGAATTTGTTTTTTCCACAATATTTATGTTTATGTTTTTGTTTTGGACATTAGCTTCGAAAAAATACCGAAAAAGAAGGAAATCTAATTATAATGTATTGTAAAGTTGGGTTGTTTGAGGTTTACAGCACAAGCAGGCATGCAAACATGTCCAAAACAAGCTAAATCAATACATACACAAGCGTATGCACCATATTCATAAAGATGACTCAATTTACATTCTTTTATATGCCTTTAAATTAGTCTTTCGTTAGAAGTTTGTTTCGAAGTTCGCAAGTTCATTGGGAAGTTCGTTGTTCGTTTTGAACTATACATATCTGATTGGTTGCTAGGAACCAAGCAGCCAATGTGTATACGCAAAAGAAGCCTGTGAACTACGTAACGAACCTGCAAACGTCCGAGCGAACTTCCAAACATTTTGGTGAAAAGTATGTTGCAAATGACTGCATGTGACGAGGAAATCGTCTCTCATAACAATTATCGGGGCGATGCTAGTAGATAATTGGTACACTGCTAAACTGAAAGGATGCGAACACTGTTAACAGAATGGAGTCTCTCTTCTATTGAACAACCCTGCATGTCAAGGTTGTTGCAAAGCTGAATTCAATGCATCCTCTATATTTAATCTTTTTTTAGCCTCCAAAAGTTATGGGATGATTTGTCTTTGCGTATGTGTCCATTTATTTTGTTTATTTTCTCGGTGACCATGTAATTTACAAAGTACTGGATTTCCACAAACCCTCCCTCGGCTTTCGGGGACATTTAATCAGTAATAACCTTAAATGTCATGCATTTACTTAAATAATGAAATGAAAATACAATAAATACTTCAATAATACATGTTCTCTATCTTATACTCTATCGTTTATAGAAATGATCTGTTTTCATTGAATTCCTCACACGTCAAATTATTACCGGACTCTCCTACTCAAAGTGGAAATAACGCAGTACTAGCTTTCTACGTCAATTTACCAAGTGGAACTGGGACAGTAGCAAGAAACATTTTAGCTACGGTTTTTGTTTCTCAGCAGGATAGAATTATCTCACAGGAAACTACTGTTGAAACATCACCACTACCTGAAGAGCAGAACATAACTCTACAACAACAGCAAAACCTTGTTCCAATTACAATTTTTGATTACTCAGTGAATAAGGTAAGAAATGTTAACGTATTTATTGCATGCCATGAATATTTCAATTTAACATTATTTCATGTTATTTATAATACTTTAAGAGATCTGATAGTAAGGATTGCTTCCAAGTTTCTGGCCTAGCTATATTGCTGAGTATACGTGACTTTATACGGCGGCAATGTTAGTTGTTTAGTTCATTGATTGATTGATTGATTGATTGATTGATTGATTGATTGATTGATTGATTGAGTGATGGTTCGTTCGTTCGTTCGTTCGTTCGTTCGTTCGTTCGTTCGTTCGTTCGTTTGTTTGTTTGTTTGTTTGTTTGTTTGTTTGTTTGTTTGTTTGTTTGTTTGTTTGTTTGTTTGTTTGTTTGTTTGTATGTTTGTTTGTTTGTTTGTTTGTTTGTTTGTTTGTTTGTTTGTTTGTTTGTTTTGTTTGTTTGTTTTTTTGTTTGTGTAGTTGTGTAGTTGTTTGTTTGTTTGTTAATTTGGCTGTTTGTTTGCTTTGCTTTTTGTCTGATTGATTGATTGATTGATTGGTTGGTTGGTTGGTTGATTGATCGTTCGTTCGTTCGTTCGTTCGTTCGTTCGTTCGTTCGTTCGTTCGTTCGTTCGTTCGTTCGTTCGTTCGTTCGTTCTTTCGTTCGTTCGTTCGTTCGTTCGTTCGTTCGTTCGTTCGTTCGTTCGTTCGTTCGTTCGTTCGTTCGTTCGTTCGTTCGTTTGTTTGTTTGTTTGTTTGTTTGTATAGTTTGTGTAGTTGTTTGCTTGTTTGTTAATTTGGCTGTTTGTTTGCTTTGCTTTTTGGTTGATTGATTGATTGGTTGTTTGGTTGCTTGGTTGCTTGGTTGCTCGGTTGCTTGGTTGCATGGTTGCTTGGTTGCTTGGTTGCTTGGCTGCTTGGTTGCTTGCTTGGTTGCTTGCTTGGTTGCTTGGTTGCTTGGTTGCTTGGTTGCTTGGTTGCTTGGTTGCTTGGTTGCTTGGTTGCTTGGTTGCTTGGTTGCTTGGTTGCTTGGTTACTTGGTTGCTTGGTTGGTTGGTTGGTGGGTGGGTGGTTTGGTTCTCCAAGTCTCGTAAGAGATTGCTTACAATTACATGCTTGGAATAGGCTTTTCGCTTTTGCACCAAAAGGTCCGTCCGATTAGACGACAAGTATTGCCAATAGGCTTTTTGCTTTGCCCCACAAGTCTACCTGCATGATTAGACAAATATCAAGCATGAATATTTACGACAAGAGTTAGTAGTTTCCATGCACATTGTTGTTGTGGAACAACTTTCTTTTTTACTCTATCTTAAGCTATTGTTTCATTCATTACAGCAAAAGGATCACAGGAAGCTGCGAGTACTTGTATCTAATTAAAAATAGCTTACGCAAAAATGCAAGTACTCGCAGCGAGCTGCGAATCAAATAGTCAAGTAGATCTTGTGGCCGCGTTATTGTGTTGACGTTTTACGGCCCTAGCTATCAACTTTGAACTGAAAAATATAGTGTTTTCCAGAGACGTAAATATTAAATGACCACATGTACGAATATCAAATAATATAAAAAGCAAAAATTTCTTTTCATAAGCACTTTAAGTCATCGGTTTGTTCATGCATGCATGCATGCACACCTCTAAATGACAATTTACATACAGTATGACGTATGTTTTTGCAATTCCTGTAGTTATCATTGTTTGATAATAAAATTAACGTTATTAGTTAGCACTTTTAATTTATTTCAGTTTAGTCATTTTCGAACGCACTGTCTATAAAATGGTGTAATTTACACCTTTACTATAAATTGATGTGATGACATTGTTTACTAAATTTGACTATTTTTTATTTTTATATAGTTCACTTCTCTTGAAGTACTTGATATCAAAATTACTGTAGCAGCACGAATGAATAATTATTGCTTTGGCGATGGATCGTCCGGAAACGCATGTAGCGAATCACAGTAAGTCACCGTGTAACTTTTCTATGCTAGCTAGCTAGTCTATAAAAGACAACAATTAATATATATGTAACTGTAAATAATTTTAGCGAACATGCGCGTTGAAATTTATTAGCACCATGCATAAAGATTTAATACGTTAGGCATAAAACACTTTGTAATGAGAAGCTACAATCGAGATCGAAATGAGTTGGTACAATTGCTTTTTATAGCGGAAAATTGTATCACTAACGTTAGGTTTTTCTTTCATTCCGGAACTATGTTGCTTATTTAATATATTTTATTATTATACTCCGCATTTAGCCATCATCGGAGAGGAGCATTGAAGTGGAGGGGCGGCGCGGGGGTGGGGGTGAGGGTAAAGTATATGATGCTAAGATGCTCTTTTAGATCTTTACTATGTTTAATCGGAAACTTGCACAACCGCACCGATTGTAGCTGTATATGTGTTAGATAATTTCAAATATATATAAGATATATGTAAGAAGAGTGCATTCGATTTGACTCATGACGGATTTCTCCGGGTACTCCAGTTTACTCATGTATAGTAACTATAGATCAATAAGGTGGACCTTCAGAGGAACAGTTTAGCTATGACTGCATGCATAATAGGGTTATTCAGTATAAATAAAGGTTTGTTTGTTAGCAGTGTTTCGTCAGTACATGCACTAACATTTCTATTTTTCAGTTTGTATTTTTACTACATGCTTATACTGTACATATACAACACACTAGTTCTTCATTTATGTTTAGCTAAAAGACTATATCTTTTTTTTTCAACAGACGGAGAAGAAAGAGAGCTACAACGTAAGTATAGATGTGATTTTGATTATTTCCAATAGCATGCAAACCTCAAATTCCTGATATAAGACATTGTTAGTAGCGTCCGTGACAGATCACTGAGCAGACAGAACAGTACGATGTGATTACAAATAAAATAATAAGATAGGCCTCCACATAAGATGATCTTGGGGCAACTAGTAATTTACATTTATACATAATCTTTAATTATATTTTTAAATAAACGTTTCCAGTTCAAGAAATTCTGCGATTACACTCTAGATGAGATGAAAAGATGACTTTGTTAAGAGTAGAACTGATCGGTATACTGGTTGAACCTATATATTGCAAAAAAACTACAGTATTTTATTTGCTGTATAACTGAACTATAAAAGTGTTCAGTAATATTTTAGTCAAGTTAAATATATTTATGCGTTCTATTTTTCAGAAATCAAAACCAGTTTACACAGGACGATGTTCACGTCATTCAGAACTCTCTTATTTCAGCTCAAAACAACACAGTGTTAAATATCTCTGTTACCTATCCTGGACAAAACACACCTGTTTCTTCCAATATCGTGCAAGATGCATTGCATAAATCTTTCCAGCAGGATACAACCTCCGATATTACAAAATTGAAGCTTGGTATTGTTAATATTCCAACAGTTACTTCGAGTCAAACTGCAAATGCAATCGATGTTCTGCTGCCAAATTTCTCTGTAAATCAGGTACGTTTTCTTTCGTTCCCCCTTTCCCCCTCCTTTTTTTCTTTTTTTTTCTTTTGGGTTTCTATCCCTTTCTTTCCTTTTTCATTCTTTTCTTTTCCTTCTTTTTTTCTCCCTCTTTTTTTTTCTTTTCTTTTCTTTTTTTTCTTTCTTTTTTTTCTTTTCCTACTTTCCCTTTTCTTTTTTTCCTTTTTTTCCTTTTTTTTTTTCCTACTGTCCCTTTTCTTACTGTCCACATGTCCTGTCCAGTTCTGTTTTATTTTGCTTTGCTTTTCTATCATTTTGTTTTGTTTTGTTTTGTTTTGTTTTGTTTTGTTTTGTTTTGTTTTGTTTTGTTTTGTTTTGTTTTCTATTTTGTTTTGTTACTTTTTGTTTTATTTCAATTTATACTTTGCAAGTTGTCAAATTTGTTGGTTTTTGATGCTTTTGTCGGAATACAATTTTTTTACTTTAACATAACAAAAATTGCTAACCCTTTTTTTTTGGTCTCTAATTTTTATGGTTTGGCGTTCTTATTAAATTAAAAAAAAAGTGGTCATGAGTATTTAAAATACAGTCACATTAAATATTATTCTAATTTTGTTTTAGTGGTTATTAAAAGATACCTCTTTTCGCCGAAATATGAGCAATGCAATTGTCGCCTTTTGCGGGGAAAGTACTTATCATTTGGAGCTGTGCAACATTTCACGGTACGTGAAATATTTAACAATTAGACAACGAGACCGAGTTTTCTGTGAGTCAAACTGAGCAATTTTCCATTACTTTTGGGCCATCGTTTTCATGATTTCATCAATCGTATATTCATTTTAGCGGACGCCATGTTTGGCCGAGTTTCCAGGTTTTGCTTGCAGCGTGAATATGTCGTGGCTTCTGGTTGGTCAGGATAGGAATATTCTAGTTATTAAACGGTTTGTCGTTGGATAACGCTACTAGTGGTCTATCACCAACAGACCACTAGTAACTCAGCCAATCAGAATGCCGAATTTGTAATAGACCACTAGTTGGATGATACTAAAATCAATTTTATTGTCAGCAGAAATTGACTGTTGAATGTCTATTCCAAATTCACAAATTTATCTGGCTCTTAACGTTGTCATTATTGTGCTCTGATAACATTGGCTTTAAAAACAATGCGTGTGGATTTTGTGTTCTAAATTTATCCAAACTATTTTCATTGCTATTTATCAATTCATTAATTCAATTAAATGCGTCTTTGTTTTTAACATAAGCAGTTGTTTGAAACTGCCAAGCTGGCACGGCACTATTTTCTCAACAGGTATCATCCAAAAATCAGAAAAAATAAACAACAAAAAATTAACCCTAAACACAAAACGTACTGTATGTAATCTTAAAAAAAAATGGTTAAAAACATATAACATATATTCACTAATTTCCTATATGTAATTAGTATTCAGGGTCTTTGTATATTGATTATTGATTAAGTAATATAGATTAGCTAATAGTAAATATTGTCTCGTGTTTTAGATCTGATAAAACACTAGTGCTGCTCATGTTTTAAACGTTATATGAAGCATTCACCATTAATTAATTTTATTTTAATGAACACGGTCGTATTTTAATTATACAAACTGAGACAGAGGCATTGATTGTAATGAATTGTGGCAAAAGGAGATAGCGAGGAAGTAACTGAACCGGGAGGAGGGTGTCCTGTCCGGCGGCCTAAAATGGGGATCGCCCATTTTAGAGAGAGACATTGACGAAGTCTGAGGGGTGCTCAGCACTTGTAGGTCAGAAAATGCCTTACCACATCCAAATCCTTCACGTGGGTGAAGTGTGTGAGGCACAGCACTTCTGTGAAGTGATAAGGATGACAGCACTTCCTGCCACTCGTTTATTAGATAATTAAATTATTACATTTTTTTTTTTTTACTATTATAATTTCTATAAGTATCGACTATTTATATGTTGTTACAAAAGGGGTTGTGATGGGTGGGATAAAAATCCCCAAAAACTTAAACTGCTATTTTACAGAACGATTTGAGTGAGCTCTCTGACTGTGAGTCTGTGATAGAATGACCACCGTCACCCTTGCCGCATTCATTTATATCATTGCCTCAAGGGGGAATTTTGTTTTGATAAGGGGGAATCTTTAGATAAAGGTTTGGGTTCGGCTTTATCCATTTTGGCACATGTTTTTATGCACTTTATTTTTCTGGCTTTTGCATCTGACCTTGTTCACCTGTCACAGGAACTACACTTAATGATCGCTTTGAGGCAGGAGATACATTATCTCTTACTCCCTCGCATTAACCTAAATTTATTAATAATAAATTTCTAAAATAATAACTTTATCGGGCGTTGTGGTATATTTTGCGAGCTAAAATGGAGAATGCAGCGGGCTAAAATATATGATCTGAGCCTTTAACAGTTCAGCTTCTATTGGTTTGTCACTCCTCTTGTCAATAAGGCGAGTTTCAGGGTGTTGCGCGCGCATCGTTTTGGAAAGGAATTGGCGGGCTCTCTAGAAAATAAGCAATGGCAAACAGACTTGCTAGCGAGCCAACAACCACAGAATAACAGTGTTAAACATCCAGAAACTGTATCTATACTTTGTTGATTTTAAACAGTACGTTTACGTTGAGTGGAGCTTGCCAGATTTTTTGAAAAATGATGCGCGCGCAACACCCTGAAACTCGCCTATACTTTGGAGTAAAGATTGTTCTGATGACAAATGTTGCGTTTTTCTGCCAAGCTACATGCATGTAAGTTATCTAAATATTTGTTGCAATGAAATACACGCCGTCGGCACTGTTCAAGATACTGTTTAGCATATACTGTCTTCGATTTCTTCTAAATGCCCACTACAATTATTATAATAGTAATACAGTTGATGTTCGTGGGCATAAATATGTTTTAGCCCTTTTCAGAGCTACTTTTAACCCTCGCCTTCTGCTCCTTCTAAAATGACCCTGAGTCGGGCCAAAAACATATTTATGCCCGCAAACATCAACTCTTTTTTTATATTAGATGAGTACTATTGAGATTGGCGAGGGCCAATATGGCAATGTGTGAATAAATATCAGTATTGTTGCTCAGTGATATAACCATCTAATTGTTAAATAGTTGATGCATTCGTCATTGGTAGGAAAAATACGAAATATTATATCTTAAGTCTTGTTTTAAAAAGAGCTTTATATAAAGCAATGAACTATATTGTATTACTATCCGCTGTATCATGCACATTATAATTAATTACTGTATAATTAATTAGTTGCTTCTTTTTTAGAGATGACCTTCCAAAGTTTTCTTTCTTAAACGTTCAAGCACTACCAAACTCCCCTCGTCAAAATGGCAGTGATGCACTTCTGTCCTTCTACGTCAATTTACCAAGTAGCAGTGGAACAATGCCTCAGCATGTTTTGGCTACAATATTTGCCTTAAAGGATGATATTTTATCGCAGCCATCTTCCCTCCAAACGTCAGAGCTTTCATCCGAATCCACTGCTCCACCACCATCAAATCAACAGCTTGTTGAAGTAACGATAGGAAATAACTCTAGGCTTGAGGTATGAAGTGTTAGAATGAGACTTATGCTACAATCCTGGACAAAATTGTTTTCGTGAAGTGTCCAAGGATTTTTGTCCAGGATTCAGTCCTGGACCAACTTTATTGGGACATTTCGCCGTTTTTGACGATTTTCGCAAACCAAACCTCACTTTGGTGTTAACTGAAGAAAACACATAGCATTTTTTTGCAGTCTTTAAACTTTGCAATTTTGTTGTTACTTTTATTTGCCGTACGCTGCACTCACCAGCCAAAATTAAAGTCTTAATGACGGGGGTCCAAACAAAGGTGGTTATTTTTACTTGTAATTATTACTTTATGTGGTTGCTGTCAATTCTTTTATTGGTAGATTCAAATATAGTACAAGCACCAAAGGCGCAGACTTTTGCATCAGGATGCAACTGAGGGCAATTGGCTGTGATAAAATCAACCTGGTTTGATCAGAGCAATGTTCGTTGCATGAAATAACAGGTTGCCTTACAAGGAACAGTGATGTACACTTCCCATCGCGTGCAATTGAAATTCCGCATGATTGCACAGGTATATAAGTGGCTTAAAGCCGAAGATATTCCCCGTGGGCTCATGCGCCGCAGGGGTAGAGTAATTGGTCTGTCTGTCTGTCTGTCTGTCTGTCTGTCTGTCTGTCTGTCTGTCTGTCTGTCTGTCTGTCTGTCTGTCTGTCTGTCTGTCTGTCTGTCTGTCTGTCTGTCTGTCTGTCTGTCTGTCTGTCTGTCTGTCTGTCTGTCTGTCTGCCTACCTGTCTGCCTACCTGTCTGTCTTTCGCGCGAAAGTTTGGGTACGTACGAGGCGCACGGCGTACGGGTAGGTACTTCACAACGCACTTTTTGCTGTTTTTAAAATAGAAAATGGCTGCCCGTGTTTAGTAAAGCTTGATGCAACTATGAGATGGACTTATGACTTTTTAAAATAACTCCTTACAGACGAGACTGGCTAAGAAAATGCGCAAACTGCATTATCTTGATAAAAGATTTCACAAAATTTCCCTACAGTAAATGAGTAGTGCTAAGCATTCTTCTGCTGCATGGAAATCCAACCCGTGATTAGTAAAAAATATTCAAATTTTAAACTCTATGAAAAAAACTAACCATTGTGATAACTTTTTTGTAATTTTGTAAAGTTTTGGGGCAAAAGGTTGGGTTTATATCTTTCTAAACGTTTCTTCGATTTTCTGTTACAGCTTAGCTCGCTTCATTTACTGGATATCCAACATGCTGTTGCAGACAAAATGAACGAGTACTGTCCACAAAATTCTTCGACAAATCCGTGTGGAGGGCTTAACGGGTATGTTGATGATATCTAATGATTGAATATATGATGTATTTATCTTAAATGTTTAAGCTATTTGAAATGCATGTCTTTTTCAAAAGTTGAGGTATGAACACAACTATATAATGACAATTGAAATATAGTAAGTTTAGATATACTGCCGAAACAGAGAACGTAGGGCGTTTCTCTCTGACAAAGGGCCTTCGCTCGAAACGTTAAACTCGTACGTTCTTTGTTTCGGCAGTATATCTAACCTTACTATATTTCGATTGTTGTTTCAACACTGCCTGCGAAGCATACTACTTTTGTTTCACTCTAATGACAATTGTCTTCTATGCTTCAGTACTTTTAAATCAATCCTCTACATTTTGTAACATAAGTCACACTGATTTATATAAACAAAATTATTAAAAGAAATGCCACTGGCTAATATATATTCTGTAACAAATATTTGCAAACATTAATAGCAGACGATTAAAGAAAAGGCAATATTTCTATGTCCGCCTTCCATCTTGAGATTATGTCTTGCTATTCCAATCTTTTAAAAGTTTCTACGCCATGCATTAAAGTGTCTATGACTCAGTATGAAGCGAAAATCAAGATTTTTATATTTAAAAGAACACCTAAATGGCAAAGTAATTAACATCATTTGCGGACTTTTGTTTCCTTGCTCATTGTTTAGATCAGTATTTGAGTTTGTTTAATTTAATATGTAAATTGAACATCTTGACGTCATTATGCACATGTGACGTCAATATGTTTCATTAGAACGTCCAACGAACTGAGATATCTCAAAAACGAAGAAACGAAGAAAAGAAACAAAAAACTGCAAAAATTGTAATTTTTTTGCTATTTGAATAAGACAGACTTAATTCTTGCTTACATATAGGCACTTAAACCGGCAATTATTTAATACTCTATATCTTTTTTAGGCCTTTTACTTCCAAGGATGTTCACGTGTTTGTGCTGAATGGTACTACAGTACAGCTCTATGTGACTTATCCTGGCTTGGACACCTCTGTCAGTCGCACAATTGTACAGGACGCAGTCCGCACAATTCCCGGGTCATCAAAGCTTTTGAGACTAACGTTAACCGTTTCCCCTACATCTCCAACTACACCAAAAGACGATGGAGTAGACTGGCCTTTGATTTTAGGATTATCCATTGGTGGAGCTTTGCTTTTGATATTCGTCGTTTTAGCTATTGTTATGTAAGTTATATGCTAGTTATATACTGATTATATATATATATATATATATATATATATATATATATATATATATATATATATATATATATATATATATATATATATATATATATATATATATATATATATATATATACACAAAAATAATATTTTTTAATTATTAATTATTTTAACAGGTTAACTGTGTTTGTTTGTTTTTTGAGCAGGTAATTTCAGTAACTAATCTATGCTTAAAAGAATATTCTATTAGGGCAAAAAGGTTGCTGACGATTAAATAATACATATCTCAAAAAAACAAGTATATTGTTCTCATTTTCTTGCGGTTTGAAGTTGGATTTGCACTAGGCGTAAAATATCGCGTGCTCGAATTTTTTATTGTAATAAATTGAATAGTTTTCTACTTTCTTCCACATGGAAAATCACAAGGCGAATAAGAAATTGTCGAGCGCGCGACATTTTATGCCTATAGTGGAAATCTAGCAGCAAAAATTAAGTTTGTCTCATTTGAAAGAACGCCTAAAATGAGAAAGTGACATGCATCTTTTGTAGGTTTTGGTTTCCTTCCTTCGCACCATGCAATATTTAGCTTTTTGAAATCATGAATGGTAACACACTGCTCACACAGCACTCAACTTTTATAATATTGCGATTTACAAAAACAAAAAATCATAAAAGTGGCAAACCGCTAAGATTTGAGAGAACAAAATACTGACGTTTTAAGCCAAAAACTCTCTAGCAAAGTAAGCAATTTTCTTATAATTTAAGAAAATTCGTCCGCGTTATAGTAGAAACCCGGCCTAAAGCAACGGCCCCGTACTAGGATCTAGTCGACCTTTTTTGTGCTCAAACTCTTTGGGACACTAGCTGGCGGAGAACCCGGCGAAAAACCCTCGCGGAGAACAAAAAAAAAAAACGGAGAACCCAGCGAAAAACCCTCGGAGCACAGGAGACCAACTGAACTCTACTCACATGAGTCCCAAGCTCGAGAACGGGGCTATTCCCAGATGGTCACCCATCCAAGTACTAACCCCGTTTAACTGGGCTTAACTATTGGTGAGAGCCGGCAGCGCCCTAATGCCCTAACAGCACTCGCCATCCGTGCTCCCCGTTAATTAGGCGTCCTTTCAAATGAGACAAACTTAATTTTTGCTGCTAGATTTCCACTATAGGCGTAAAATGTCGCGCGCTCGACAATTTCTTATTCGTCTTGTGATTTTCCATGTGGAGAAAGTAGAAAACTATTCAATTTACACGATAAAAAATTCGAGCACGCGATATTTTACGCCTAGTGCAAATCCAACTTCAAACCGCAAGAAAATGAGAACAATATACTTGTTCTTTTGAGATATGTATAATTTAATCGTCAATAACCCTTTTGCCCTAACAGAATATTCTTTTAAGCATAGATTAGTTACTGAAATTACCTGCTCAAAATAAAAAACACTTTACACTGTTAAAATAAAATATGTAGCAATATATACGACCCGTCCTATAAATCTGGTAAATCGGGTTGGACAGGTGTCTGATACAAAATTTCTTTTTGCCTCGCATAATCTTTATTTAACACACAGTTTCCGCTTTTGTATCGTATCTCTTGCATTTACACGCAGCCTTGTGTCCATATTCTAAAATGTTATTCAAAGTGAGACTACATGCAGCTTAGAAACCAGCTCAAAGTTCTTTAATCTGTAGCTTGGAACATCATTTTACCATGCAAAATTCTTGTATAGCTTCTAACTGATTTTCAATAAAAAAATCAATAATTCACGAGGAAAGTCTAAGGAAATTAATAAGATTAATCGAAAAGATGATCGTCCTGACTTACATAAACTTTTCGTTTAATTTTCACAGCTAAAACAGTTTGTATTTTTTTAAATAATCAATAAAAATGAACATTTCTATTCATCGCTTTTTCAAGTAAGGCTCGCGTCTGTATATCAGATAAAGATTGACTGCTCATGTTTTATCTATTACATTCTTCAAAAACTCATTAATAATTCACGAGGAAAACACAAAGGAAATCAGTAGCTACCATGTCCGTGGTTAAAACGTCTTGATAAAAAAAACCCTGATAAAACTTCTTGACGTCAGAAAGAATACTAATGAACATACAATTTTATATAAAGAATACTAATGAACATAACATCCAATAACGAATCGTTTTTTGAAGCCATTCAAAACACTCGCATCACGTGCCGTTTTATCCGATCTAAAACACTCGGGCTGCGCCCTCGTGGTTTTAAATCTGCTAAAACACTCCTGCTCGTGTTTTAAATATTACATAAGTACATGTACTTAGAAATTTCTGCATGGTATGTTAATAATTATATACTATAACTGCATGGTATATTATACACTTGTTGACTGGCGCCGAGGGAAACATCGAGTTTTACGGACCCGAAGGCTTCAATGTCACCCGAGGGCTTTAGCCCGAGGGTGACATTGAAGCCTGAGGGACCGTAAAACTCGATGTTTCCCGAGGCAAAAGTCAACAAGCGTTTTGTTATATACCAAAGACTTTTAAAATACAAAACACCAAACTGACTCGAAACTTGTAAAAGGCAAAAAGACTTACCAAAACACTTTGACTTTGTCTTCGTATTTCAATTCAACTAAACAAATACACCAGACTCAACAAGTACAAAGAACAGCTTTAAATTTATCCATGTTTTCTTCAGACCTTCTTTGAAGATATGTATATATATTCTTTCCTTTGGAAAATGGACTATTTCGTAGCAAACAAGCTCGAAACAGCTCTTGTTTTCAAAATGTTCCGAAAAGTCCAAAGTTCTTGATCTGATGCAATAATCGTGAATTCACGTGAACAACACATGATTAAAGCTGACGTCAGAGGGAAACATTGCACTGTTTCCTTCTTCATTGTTGACGTCAGAGGGAAACAGTGCAATGTTTCCCTCGGCAGAAAGGAACATTGAGTTTGTTGAACAACACGTGACCATGATTTGACCAATATAGGATTTCATCTTTGGCAAACGAAAGTCTTTGGTATATAACAATAATAATTATATACACTTAATGTCTGCTCCCGAGGGAAACAGTTAGTTTTGTTTTCCCGAGAGTCTTGATATTTCCCGAGACGAAATATCGACGTTTATCAAGGGAAAGTACACAAAAGAAAAACGCTAAGACTTACCAAAACATTTTGCCTGGTTCCGTAATTTCACTTCAACCAAACAAACATCAGTCTCAGAACAAAAGAACAGCAATACATTTCTCCTAAGACCTATAAATATTCTTTTTTTCGTACCAAACAAGCTTTTTGTTTATGGGATGCCGTAAAGAGTTCAAAAGTTCTAGCGGGCAACAATTGAAAACTTATTGACCAAGCAGGCAATAAGTTCTTAATTATTGCCCGCTCGGTAGACATTGAAATTTGGCTAAGGTCATGTGACCACAAACCAACCAATGACAGTCATCGTTGCATCAGTGAAACTCTAGCTATATGACAATTCAAATTATTCTTTGTTTTGCAGTGGAGTATTAAGAGGCGACAAGACTAGTTTCCAACCCAGGGACGATTATTACGATTACGATGCACGATCCGTGTATACCCCACGTGGATGGGAGTTTGACAGAGCTTCGCCATACAGTGGATCACCATTTGGAAGCATTGATGCTATTCCTGGCTTTGACGAAGATGGCTTGCCATCTGAAAACCCTGTACGTGATACCTATATCTATTAAGGATTATGCCAAACATGCTATAGCTTTTATTAAACAAGGATTGTATACCTGGATTTTGCATGCTTTGAGCAAGACATTTATTGTCGCCGTGCGCGTGTGTGTTTCTTGGCACGGCAGGAAGCGTAGTTTTCACCATATTTTTTAAGATAGCAACATTACTATGTTCAGGCAATTTTGGTTTTCATCCTCTATCTTGTTTTAACACTTTGCTTAATTAATTTCAAATTTAAAGTGCATACAACCCCAATTTTTTTATCATCTAAATACGTTCTACCTTTGGCAAATAGTTGAACAACGAAATATTTTTTAGATTGGAGCAACCTTTTTTGCTTTAATAGAGATTTTTGTTTTCAAAATGGTAATGAGATGACGCCAATGTAGTCATCATTATCTATACAATATTTATTTGCAGGAGTAACTGACCCAATTCTTCCATTAATGGTGTGTTTGAACAACATGTTCCATATCGTATGAGTTATTCCACAAAAATTCTCAGGTAGTTTATCTTGCCAAAAAGAGAATAAAGCCAAATGCCTACATAGACGTCATCTCATTACCGTAGAAATGCGAATAGCCAAAAAACATTGAAGAATAACTCCATTCAAAAAAATATTTCACTGAACAACTGTTTGCTCTATGTAGCTCTATTCAGATGATGGATTTGGGTTTATATGCACTTTAATGACGTTACAAGCTGGGTGAATTTTATTTTTAAGTATAGACTCTGTTTTACCCAGTTTGTGACGTCAGATTCCTTCTCTTCTCTTCTCTTCTCTTCTCTTCTCTTCTCTTCTCTTCTCTTCTCTTCTCTTCTCTTCTCTTCTCTTCTCTTCTCTTCTCTTCTTCTTCTTCTTCTTCTTCTTCTTCTTCTTCTTCTTCTTCTTATTCTTCTCTTCTCTTCTCTTCTCTTCAGTTTGCAAGTTGCTACTTAAGATGAAATATCCACTATCACTTGAAAAGTCATAGAACACCATAAATTTGAAAATAAATGGACAAATGTACCCGTTACATACTGCATGTGTTGGCAAAATCTACTCTTACACGATCACTTGAATTGTTTGTATCTTCTTACGTGTACTACCAACTTCCATCCAAGAAACAAGAGTATACCTTTCTAACAGACGTTTGGTAGACGTTCGTCAAGCTCAATTACTCAGAAAAGATTAGACCATGGCCAGAAATCGAGGACAACATGGCTGACAAGCATGCGCGTTGGGCTCTTCCCAAATAATTTCAAGATGGCGGCTTTCAATAGATTTGATAGGGGAAATTTCACAATACGCATTTTCTATTAGATCCCGTTAAGAATTCATATGGGCCCACATCTAAAAGATTAGCAAATTAGGCAAGCTTCAACTCCTGAAAATCTGGCGTCAATCCGTGAAGGTTGAATTTGTTCCCGAGAAGCTTATATTCCTACCTCTTACCTTGTATATACGCACCTGTTAAATCCACAAGATTTGCCGAAGTGAGGTTTTCTTAGACGCAAATTTGGCAACATATATTCGACTTTTCGCACGGGCCCACATCTAGACGCATTCGAGGTGGACAATACTTTGTTTTGACCAGCATCTAAAGGCATTGCAACGTATTTAAACTTGTTCCCAAACGACTTGAAATATAGGGTTTTCATGCTGCAGAGTCGTTGCAATTTAATCCATCAAGCGCCAAGAAAGCGTGAAGAAGCAAAACATTGCTCGACAATTCGGGTTCTTGATCGCCATTATAAAAGCACTGTTGCTAGGGGTTCCCATGGTCTTTACCGCTGTATTATTTACATTGTTATAGACTGTGGATTCAGAAATAATAACCGAAATTTTGCGGCAATTTAATATTGTGAGTGTACAGGCCTGTCTAGACGATTAAACCTTTTGTAATTTGATATTTGGGTAAGAAATGGCTCAATAAGACATTTTAGGGAATAACTCTACTTTAATTTGTTGTTATAGACTTCTGTTTATAGCCGAAATGATCGATATTTAGCCATCAGAATCTTCAAATTAATATTTCCATCTAAATCTGAGCCCACAGGCCACTGCCGCTGACTGTCCTCGATTTCTGGCCATGGCTCTAATCATTGAGCCACTGAGGCCCAGATCGAAAGCTAAGGTAGCCTGGTACCCTGGCCCAATCAAAGAATATGGGCCAGGTAACCACTAAAGACTTCTGCTTTCCCATTGGTTAAAATTTCGTGCGTTTTTAGTGGCTATGAGTAAAACTGCAATCGTCAGAAGTGGATTTAGCCCTGATGACGCGAGAATGAAATTAATGGTTACCTGGCCCATATTGCTTTTGAAATTGGGCCAGGGTACCAGGCTAAAGCTAAGGTTGCAAACCTTAATGGTTAGAGCGTCTAACCAGTCATTAGAAGGTTGCAGGTTCGAACCGTGTCTAGGGCTCAGAAATCTTTTCAAAGTAATTGAGCTTGACGAACGCGTCTACCCAGTGGCGGATTAGCAGTTTCGGGGCCTGTAGGCTAAACAAAATTCACGGGCCTTTTTGACGATATTTTCCGGAGATTTTTTGAATTTAGAGTCTCGGAAACGCCATTTCCTGCATTCTGAGGCAGTGTACGATACAGCCTTGATATTCGTATAACAACTAATCTTAATGAAAAATCCATTCTCTGAAAATAATTACGGGCCTCTTGCAAGCCCGGGCCTGTAGGCTTCAGCCTAGTCAGCCTACTGGATAATCCGCCACTGCGTCTACCTTTCTGTTCCTAACACTCTACTGGGAGTTATATATATAAGGAACATTTACAAAGACATCGTAAAAGCGGTGGTAAAAATGGTGGTATACTGCAGAGATGTTTTGTAACGAAATACTGACACAAAATGCCGGTTAACTAAGGGGACCTTTACACGAGCCCAGGTTGAGTGCCAGCCTGGGTCAGCTCGCCATCCTCGGTTTGGCTGGGCTTTTTCCCAACCCGGGTCAGCTTTTCCCAACCCGGGTCAGCTTTTCTCAACCCGGGTCAGCTTTTCTCAACACAAATTATCATATTGCCAACACTTTACACGAGCCCGGGTCAAGTCAACCCGTGTTTACATGAAGGAATTGACAAAAGTTCCGCACTGCCGCACCTCTCCAACCCAGGTCGACCCGGGTCTTGAAAAGGATCACCCAAGCAAGACGGGGGGTTATTCGTAGACGGGATGACCTGGCTTGGCTCTCAACCCGCCGGGTCGTGTAAAGGCCCCCTTAAAATATGCATTTTCGTCCCACGAATCTTGGCAGCTTACCACCTTAACCATTTCATGCACATTGCGGAACAACTTTTCCTTTTTACTCTAACGCCAGACGATTTTACTCGTCAAGGGAAGACGACCCTTGCATGGCTTTCCCAGACGCGGAACGGAGTTGACGAGTAAAATCGCCTTGCGTTACAGTAAACAGAGGAAGTTGTTCCACGTCAACCGAATGCGCACGAAAAGGTTAATTGGCTTTGCTCTACACACTATACTTTTCTATTTACATGGACACAACCTCATTACCAAGGCCTTTTTGAAATTGGGGTGGCGGGAAAAGGCTCTGGCATCGGCTGGTCACAGCAGCCAGAAATACTGGATATACATTACCAATTTATTTTAGCATGCAAAATTATTTTGAGTAATGCGGTCCCGTTGGAGAAGTTCATTGTAATGGCCGTCCCATTTGGTCCCATTTGATCATGAACTGGCATAAAGCTATGTATAATTATGTTTTTCGAGTAATGTTTAAGAAAAGCAATCAACCAATGAAAATGCAGAGTCCATACCAGCCGATGCCGGGGTCTTTTCCAGCCCTACCAATTTCAAAAAGGCCCTGGGAACGAGGTTGAAGGAGACACTTTTTCGTACCAACCAAATCACATATAAATATAAGGATTTTTAAAATGGTAGCCTTGCTTTCTTAGTTTTCCAAGGAAATTTGATAAATCTTCAACAGAAACACTTCATACGTCATACATCAAAAAGCAAGACTAGCTAGAATTCACATAAGATGGCTTCCTGAGTATGCAGCGATCTGGTGTCCATGCCTCTCGTTTTGAATGTCGAGCGAGCAATGAAATCATGAAACCTAGTGCAAAATTTACTTTGGCTCCATGTTGCAGTAGCTAGCTTGTTCACAACGTACTCCTGAGCGCTCCCCTCGGTAGCATGGGGGGATTTTGCATCATATTTCAGTAGTCTTCTTTGGATTCTCCAAATCTGTGACGTCATCAAAATTAGTTATGGAAAAAAAGAGGACCATCGACCTTATTCCAAAATGGCGGATACTTTAAGATTCTTTTATGTACATATAAATTAGCCCTTATAGCCTCGTTTTAAAGTAAAATTTCTTTTGAATTTCCCACATGAAAACGAGTTCATGTGGGCTAATTCGTATGTATATGGTCTATAGGAACCAGTATATGAATTTTTACAAATATATTAAACCGGAACAGCAATTTCATGAAGAAAAGTTTGCACCCAGGCTAAAGTCAGGCGTAATGATATAGGGACTTTAAACAAGCACGTCACGACAACGACTTAAGTACAGATCTTTTTTTTCAACAAAAACAAAAACGTTAAATAATTTAGTGTCAAGAGTATAATCCTCCAACACTGCCCTCGTTGCGCACAAGGTCAACTGCAGAAACACTCTCTTGCGTTTTTGCGGATACTGGTTGTAAACCATAATCCGCTATGTCATGAGCGCGGTTGTGTGTGTGTGTGTGTTTGTGTGTGTGTGTGTGTGTGTGTGTGTGTGTGTGTGTGTGTGTGTGTGTGTAAGAATGTTTTCGTCAATCACGTGATCAACGCAAAGGACCAATAGCAACAGTCCGAATCAGCATACTTATATGTCCGAAGGGTTTTACGAACGTGTACCAGAGCAACGAATGGGAGATAAAAAGTTGAGTTTTGTTTCATGTAATGAATATTTGCGCGCTATCACAAGACGCCAAGAACTATGATGACAAGTCGACAGCTGACAGTGGGCTACTGGACTGTTGGTATAAATTTGAACGGTTTTGAGAATTTTTGTGGATTGTCTGGTTTCGAAACAATATGTTACAGAATCATCCTCAGAAACATGAGAAAATTTTTCATGATGTCTTACACTGCTAAAGTCAACCGAAAAATTTCGGCTGACTCGAGCGGGATTTGAACTCGCACCTTCGGGATTCCGGTCCGCCGCTCTACCTGTTGAGCTATCGAGCCGCACAGGAATTGGAGGCAAGTTCTATCCAACTTAAGTGCACGAGATATTCTCGCGACAACTTAACGCTTATCCGTGAGGACGTGCAGTGTTTCAATTCTATTACAGAATCATCCTCAGAAACATGAGAAAATTTTTCATGATGTCTTACACTGCTAAAGTCAACCGAAAAAACCTGTGCGGCTCGATAGCTCAACAGGTAGAGCGGCGGACCGGAATCCCGAAGGTGCGAGTTCAAATCCCGCTCGAGTCAGCCGAAATTTTTCGGTTGACTTTAGCAGTGTAAGACATCATGAAGAAACAATATGTATTTCAGCATTTTAATACATTTTTATGTATGTATATACTGTTGTTTTATACTATAAATACAAGCGCCCGGACCGCGCGGTGACTGCGTATTTACATGCAATACTTTCTCGTATACAAAGTGTTTATACTCTAATAATTCTGGAACGCGTTTCGACTTTGTCGCTTAAACGACAAGCTTTCCAAGGACGAAGAAACAGTGTGAGCGCTTGTTTGGCTTCGGATTAAAGATCTTTTCTGAAATCTGAATGCCCTTTTAACTATTAATTGTTTCAAGTGTTTACGTGTTAATTTAAGGGCTCGGCCAAGATGTTTTAGTTATTTTTATGCATGTATGTACTGTTGTTTTATACTATAAATACAAGCGCGCGGTGACTGCATATTTACATGCAATACTTTCTCGTGTTCAATACAGCATCACGTAATAAAACCACACAAGGTGTTACTATGCTAATTCCGGAACGCGCTTCGACTTTGTCGCCTAAACGACAAGCTTTCCAAGGACGAAGAAACAGTGTGAGCGCTTTAATATTTGGCTTCGGATTAAAGATCTTTCTGAAATCTGAATGCCCTTTTAACTATTAAATGTTTCAAGTGTTTACGTGTTAGGCGCTCGGCCAAGATGTTTTATCGTGCTTGGCACTGTTTATGTTACATGTAGACGTATTCAATACTTATTCAAAAAACGCGTTGAACATTCATTTATTGGGACGCATCAATGCATGTGTTATGAGAGTCTAAAACATAGCCAATATAAAACATAAAAATATCATATTCTTTAAAATGCGATTAGCGTCCACGTTTCCTGTTTTTGCCGATCTACCTAAACGTGAATTCAAACATTTTAGTGTTAGGGGTTAGAGATTAGGGTTAAATTAACGATTATTGTTATTTCTACGTAACAAAGAGCACATGTTGAAGGGAAAAAGAAGGCAGAAGGGTGCAGTCAATTTTTAGCGTTTTTGCTCAGACAAGAGTGTTAAACCGTTCGAATCAACATTTCTGAAACCTGAATAGCCATTGCATTAATGTTTGAAGTGTCAACATGATAAGCGCTGGGCCGAGATGTTTAACTCTAATTCACAAGCAGAACTGAATTTTCAGGCTGTGCTTTGTGGCTGGCTGAGATAGCGTGACTGCCAACTTGCGATGACTTGCGTTCTTGTTTGATTACGGCTTAACTCTTTCTTGTCCGAATCGGTCTTTAGTATTTTATTCTGGCTAACGCCAGACGATTTTATTCACCTCTGGGGAAGCCCCCGGACAGGAATGAGTTAAGCGTAGGGAGCACAATTTTCAGCCACATGACTGATTAATAACAGTGTTCTAAAGTCACTTGTGATCTTCTAAAAGCTTCAAGACGGAGCAATACCAGATCGATAGCACACCACGTGGTTTCGCAAAGCATATCGGGATGATGCAATAATTGCAAATTGTCGACCAGAAAAATAATACAGAAACGCCACCGAAACCTGGTAGCCCGAGTAATAATAATAATAAAAATAATAATAATAATAATAATAACAAAACATTACGTCTAAATAAATGTTTTGAATATTACAACTACCTCGAGTTTTGTGCTGGGCTCTTATATATGTCACAAGATTCACTATTATTTTCAGTATATTTTGGTATGTTTGCATGAAATTGAAATTACAATCCACAGTAGACCTTTTCACCAATAGCGGCGCCATCTTGAATTCGCAATGCGTTATGGTCTATCCAGGGTGTTGAGGCACAATGCGGTAATTTTTTCTTTATAAATACTTTCGTGGCAACAATATCTAAATATAATAATTGTCATATTGCAACAATTCTCGGACGTGTAAGGATAGATTCGTAACAAATGTATCCTTATATGTACGAGAATTATTGCTTTTACCAATATGACAACGATCATATCTAGACATTGTTGCCATGAAAGTGTTAATCAAGACAAAATTACCGCATTGTGTCTCAACACTAAGCAATCGCCCTTTTAATTGAGCTTATTATCCTGGATAGACCACAATGCATTGCGAATTCAAGATGGCGCCGCTATTGGTGAAAAGGCCCATTAGTTATTTTAGACTCTCAAGCCAAATAAATACCAGTATCCGCATGTACGCATTGCGTACCTATTTTCAAGACGACGCGGGCATTGCAATGAACAGCAAAAGCGTCAGTTTAATTCTTTCAGGTCCGGCTCAAAACCCAGTCGCAGCACGCGTTCTCGCCAATTTGCAAATTGACATGGCATTATACCATAGTAGATAATTTGAATGGTATCATCGTTCAAATTTTGGGTTTTCGGGCTTGTCGGACAAAGTATGCTAATTTATCCTAAATATTATTAAAAATATAATCAAAACAAAATGTTAAATATTTAAACAATAAATAATATAATCAAAATATAAATTGAAAAAATTGAAGCAATCACCCCCTAATATTTTCAAAATATGGTTAGATCTGGGAGAGATGTAAAGGTAAATCACAAATTCTTACAAGAAGAGCTTCCTCCAAACTTATTATTTTTGACCTCGCATGCTCTTTAATCTAGTCTAAAAACTATAAGGAAACGTCTTCTCAGCAGTCACTTCCTATATTCGTCCAATAATTTCTCACTAATCTAGGATTACTTAAAGTGTCACTAAGACGAAAAATCGACCATAAAATTTTGCGAAAATTTAACTTCGACGAACTTTATTGGGATATAAGTCCCCATGTACAAAATTTGAACCGATATAAACCGATAGGTTTAAAGTTATAAACGTTTGAAATGCTTAAAATTGCGTCCGCCATTAAAATTTTTTTCACTGTGAATATTGATACCTGAGAAGGGTTGTGACGTCATTTTCTTAACCCAAACTTGCGTGACTAAGGAAAAGAAACAACGAGAGCGCATATAATTTGACAACAAAAATGTCGAATTCATCATCATTTAGTTGTTGTTCTGACTATGGATTGAAACGGAATCATGTTTGGAGTATTGGTAGCCCATTTTGACAAATCTGGTTTCGGAATTTGCCAGAACGATGACTGTATTGCTTCGGCTGACGGGATCGATAATCGCCCAATACTAGCAAGATATTGCCGAAGAAAAGTACAATGAATTTTCTATATAGCTGCAACATTTCAATTCTGACGTCGTGGTTTCTTCTTGAGAAACGGACAGCATTAGTCCGCTAGAGACAGGAAGAATTTTTTCACGATGCGCTCGCTCGTATCTTTATGTGGTATGAATGTGGCTCCATGCCTCTAGCTGACTAGCTTGTATTTGATGCCAGATGGTGAAGTCCGAAGAATGTCGCTGTATACCTACTGGCACATAGAAATTCAAAGTTTGAGAGCATTTTTCTCATGCATGTTGGAAATTATACACTGACAGAAAAGAAAAAGTTAGAAAACAAGTTGGCCTCATATAATTCTGTCAATTTGCATGAATGGCTGTTGATGTTGTTGTTGACAAAGCTGGCGCATCAATAATGTGCTGAACAGCTTCAGCTTGTAAAATTGTTTTGGTTAAATTTCTTAGGTTTTCTGCCCCTAAATATTTAGATTAGTATTTATGCTTTGTTGCTTTGCAATCAGACTGTATATTTATTGAATTTGTTTATTTTACATCTAATAGCATTTCTTTTAAGTATTAATTAAAATACTAAATGAATTGTTAGGATATACATGTACTTTATATGTGCAATTATACATCAAATTCAACCATCATTGTCGTTTGCCTCACTTACATGATATACTTTATAATCTTAAATAAAAGTAAAGTGGAACTTACTATGTGCCATGGTGGCATGGTATGGTGTGAGGGGACAAGAAATATTCGCTTTAATGTTTTCCGACGGTTCATTTGGACCTCGAGACTGCTCTGCCTCCAAAGTTTTGTTAATCTTTCAAATAGTAGGTACATTACTACGCTGAATAACACTTGTTTGTAGTAAGGTCGCTCTAAAAATCTTCATGGAAAATTGATTGGAACAAACTATATGAATCATCGCTTGTCGGCGCGTTATGTTCTGAACAAACCTAACCCAATTTGCTCGTACGATTTGTCAATTGGGCTTATATGCTGCGCAATCCCTGCAGAATAATCACATTCATTACTACAATCCTGTATAAATGTGTGCGTTGACGGAATGATGGAATATTTTATTTTTCATTCACTGACAATCTCTTGTATTCCACAGTAATTCTACAGCATGAGATGTTGTTGCTCACTAGAGTGCACTTTGGAAATTTTAATGGCGGCCGTCAAATTTAAGATTTCTAATCGCAATAGCAGCGCCTCTTTTGAATTTCGAGTTAAGACTTCGTACAGTAGGTTGTAGATGGGTATACTTTACAATGATGATATAAAAATGATAGGTGAAAATTTCGTCTTAGTGACACTTTACTTAAGATAATCGCGCCTTCAAAAACTATTCTAATTGAACAAATTAACTTTTGGACGGTTTGAGAGTGCAACGAACTCCGCCTGCTGGACAAAATGTAACGTTCTCGGCAATCTCAAGACTTTGGCCAGGAAGTAAATTAATGGTAAACTTTTGCAGCAATCGAGCAATTACCAACTTCACTTAATTCCAGTTGCGCAAGTTGAACTCCGATACAGCGACGCGAACCAAGCGAGAAGGGAAAATATGCATATGGATGCAATTTATTCTCAGAATCAAACCTATATCTGGTTGAAATGATTCTGGATTATCCCAATAATCGGGATGATGGTGAAGAACAAACGGGTTTACCATGAGCGGAGTACTGGCTGGGATTAGAAGACCGCCTAGTTCGGTGTCTTTATCCGTTGCTCTTGTTATGGCAGTTGTTGGTGGATGCAAGCGCAATGCTTCTTTCATCACCTTATCAAGATAACGAACAGATTGAATATCCCTTCTGCTGTGACCAGACTCCGTCCGTCAATTACTTCGTCAAGCTCTTCCCTCAACCTGCAAAGTGAGAATATATTTTCGTTCAAGAAAGAACACTACGTCATTACTCCATCCATCCAGCACTGATGAAATTTCGGCAAAACTGCATAGCTGGTCCGCGCTTTACATAAATTTAAAACTTGAACAGCTCTTTCGCGTTGAAATTTTCGGTCTTGTATACGTAATCGATTCTTGTGGCGTTATTTTGAAAATACTTCAGTTCTTTTGTTTAGGATGTATTTCTTCTCGGCTTTCATAATACAGCTTTTTCTTCCAGGTAAAAGGTACACCGTTTTGCTTCACTTTCTTATAGCCTGGTTTCCATACGATCGGCTCGATCGTCTCTATCGCCCCAATTGCCCAAATCTCTCCAATCAGACGAGAGGTATTTCGAATCGCCCGATGTGATTGGACGGATTCAGGCGATCGGGACGATTGGGGCGATCGGGACGATCTTATGGAAACCAGGCTTATGCACGTGAGCGATCAACCGCTGTTTCTCCCGCCCGCTTTCCGACTAGCCGCACACAAAACCCGCTTGAAACAAATCTATATCGTAAACAAACCCGTCTTGGTGCAAGTTTGACATTACTTGTGTATACCTTACCTCTTTTCAACATCTGGGTGTAGGCAAATTGACAGTAGCGTGAAAGCCATATGGTTTGACATAGTTTCCATGCCTATAAAATGAAACAGAACTGATGAATTTATGTTTTTACTGCATGATGATTTACCAATTTGTTCTATCTAAGAAAATAATCTAAGAAGACTACATATGCCCGGTAACGGATAACTCACGCATGTATCGCGGCTTCTTAATAAGCCTAGTTCACACAAGCAAGTTTTGATTGACATGTTCCAAATTCTCATCTTGTCATCAAAAAGACTTTTATGTACGTTTATTTAAAACGCTCTTCGAAGTGAATATTTCCGAAAGCGAATTAGGTCAATGTAATAAATCCATACCTCCAAATACGAATGTAACAGCCATATCTACTAGATCATTAATGCTACAGTCACGCAATGTATCTTTAAACTTGAAAACATATGACAACATGTCATCTGGCGTTGCACGACCAGCATCTATGTCTTTCTGCCTCTCCTCTACAATTCTCTTCAATATGTCCTGGGAAGCTCTGGCACCATCAATGCATTGTTTTCTCACACTAGACCAAGGTAAATATTTCATTGCTGGGCTACGGAAACTTAGTACGATTCCATTTAAACCATTATGAAAATGAGTTCGAAATTGATGGAATTCGGTTTCGTTCATGTCCAAACTAAACGCAATCTAGGAAAGTAAAAGAAATAAAAAGAATGACATACTAAAAAGAATGACATATAAACTGGTTAATAAAGCATATATATAATATATATATATATAATATAATATATATAATATATATAATATATATATATATATATATATATATATATATATATATATATATAAGATATATATATATACGCTCACTACCCTTGTGGAAGTTTGAGCACTCTGGGCCCATGCGCACTTCACGCTATCTGAATGTACTTCACCAATGCTGTCCCACATGCGGTTGTCACCACTGACCTCTATAATATAACTGGACTGTGGGGTCTCTCGAAAAAGTGGCTGAAAAATGATGGCGTGAGCAGAGGTTATTTTTCTCATTGTAGTGACCGCTGACCACTATATATAACTTGACTGTTGGCGACTATTATTTGACGGCAATTGTTTTTCTCTTGCAAAACTGCCAAAAACCACGGCAAAAACTAAACATTTCATGCTCTTTAATGGTTTTCAAACGAGGGAACCAGGATTCAGCAACCTTTTGGGACTTGTTGACAGTATAAATATAAACTATAGAGTTTTAAAGTTATAATCCGTAATATAAATCGTGCCTTCGAAGCATGCAATTGTAAAGCTGATAGCATCTGCAGTTTAGTTTTTTTCTAAAAAAAACTTATTTAATAAACACTTGTTTAATACCTATTATGCATTTCTTCCTGCACATATATTATAGATAAAAAACCCTCATGTAACAAAAGCAACAATTGTCCACTTACCTCAATACAATCATACTTTCAACCGCTGTAAATGTCAAAACATTAAAAGGTCACAAAACAGGAAGTCAGATATCCAGAGTGTTCAAAAGTATTTATATTGAGGCTTAAAAAAATATAGCGAAAAGTTTTGTGGTCATAAAGTACATCTGTTGCAGTTTGTTTTGAGTATTTTTTTATCGAGCTGTCTTCATGAAGAGGGAAAATGCCATGCTTTTGGTCAGTGGCATAGGAAGCTGATCTTGGAGGGGCACAGCTTCAACAGGGCACTTTATTCAGGGGTAGGACTTCAAAAGGACACTTGAAACACATGTTTTATCATAAAAGGACACTTTTCTGTTGCAAAAAAGGCACTTCATGACAAAGTTGGGGGGGGGGGCACATGCCCCATATTCCCCCCCATTCCTACACCCCTGCTTTTGGGTGCACACTGCACAGACAAGGCATCCCACCACTCCACCAGCTGAAACAAGAAAAGGGGATTTCGTTTCTGTGTAAGTGCACATTTTATTGTTGGTTAATGCTAATTGCACTTTACTTTACAAGCAAAATTGGTATTAAAGATAAAATTATTCACTCTATATTTGGTAAACGTTAATATAAAGACAAACAAATACTTCACAATATCAATTAGTATTCATATTGTAAGTCCTAGGATCTGAAACATTAACACTTAAAACAGTTGAAATTATTATTTCAAGACCAAGGACTGGCAAAAACAGTACAAGTCTTCTGCCAAGAAAAATACATAATGAAACCGAATGCCATGAAACACAAAAGTGCTTGATGAGAATGCTGAACACAACATCAGGAAAATTACCAGTGTTCTGGAATTGTCAATTCAATTGCAACCACTGTAGTACTGTACTATCCACTTGCATTGGATCAGACATTTTTGAAGCCTTGGATGAGCACATGACTGTATGCCTGTATACAGCAACAAACAATCACATTGCTTCATATTGGTCAAGTGTTGTTCCCAGTGTTCTCAAAGATCCGCATGCATCACTTGGCCAGAGTTCATACATCAAAGCTGCAATAGAAAAAGGTCAGAAAACAATTATCAAAGCTAATTCTGTTTAGCTATCAAGTCTACAAAGTACATATATACTATATAATTATAATGGTTTGTCCAGACTCAATACCGTCAAATGTAATAACAATCATGTACACTCATCAAGTGATATGAAATGTAACAATAGTGGTCGACCATAATTTTAGATTTTACCAATGCAAGACAATTGAATGGTCTTTACCTAATAGAGGATGGTGCATAGCTTTTGTTGGTGGGTAGATAGTATTTTCAGCCTGGGTTTAATACATTTTAATAGTCCAAATGTTAGAATTTCTGAATTTGGCTTTAAAATTCACCAGTAAGTTGCATTAGCATACAAGCTAGGTGGTAAACGCGCTTTGTGACTTGGGTAATCCAAACGAAAAAATCAACTAAAATAGGAAAATTAAATCGGAAATCACTAGCGATTGGACTTGATTTGGGGACGGCCAAGTGCAAAGCCCGGGCATGTAGACATGACATTGATTATTAAATTTGACATTTTTTTTACAAACATCGACTTGTCATAGGCAGTGATAAACTCGGCAAAGCCAACAGCCAACTCGTTTGATTTTTCAATGTATAAGGAAATGAAAACATGATAACAAAATACTGATGCTTCGTCTTCGAGTTCGACCTCTTCACCAGAAAGGCCAAATCACTGCCTATCGTGGCTACGCAGTAACTGATCTACTTGAATGTCAATAGTCGTTTTTTATTAAAGAATATTATACACATACAAGGAATAAGCTGGAATAAACCACTTACCGTATTGTATCTCTCAAAGCACAAAACAGTCTTGACTTTTATAGCACGCCGTCGCCATTTACTATTTTGATTAGTAGCTTTGAATGTGCAGTTCCCTTGACTGTGTAGATAAATCGCTATTGTCTTTCAAAGCAGGTCGAAGTCGGAGAATAAGATGAGATATTATAGTTAAGATATATAAATAATATAATTAGACTGAACCACTGGATTGAACCGATCCATTTGGAAAGAAGCATTTTAAAGAGCAAATGGCGGATAATCAAACAAGTTTGATTGGTTATTGGCAGAACCTGTGCCAACAATCTTGGTCAGTGGTCGCTACTATGAGAAAAATAACCTCTGCTTACGCCATCATTTTTCAGACACCCGCCGTCAGTCATTTGCAATGAGACCCCGCAGTCCAGTTATATATTATAGAGGTCAGTGGTTGTCACCGACGATCGCATGTGTATAAGTAATTGATCGCATGATTTTATTGATTATTGGCATCTGTCTTAATTGAATTAGTTTTGCTATCGTTCTTAGTATTTCGTGACATGATTTCGTTAATTGATTTCCAGATCTCCCGAGGTTTGCGAGAGGAGACAGGCAGACAGACAGACAGACAGACAGACAGACAGACAGACAGACAGACAGACAGACAGACAGACAGACAGACAGACAGACAGACAGACAGACAGACAGACAGACAGACAGACAGACAGACAGACAGACAGACAGACAGACAGACAGACAGACAGACAGACAGACAGACAGACAGACAGACAGACAGACAGACAGACAGACAGACAGACAGACAGACAGACAGACAGACAGACAGACAGACAGACAGACAGACGGAATCTTATCAATTTACATTGTTTTTCGTAGGAGCCGAATTAATTGAGTATTTACAGATAAACAAACAAATAAATATAAAAATATATAAAATAGGATAAGTAGTAATTAAAATACCAAACATTTAGTCAAGTAGTCAAGAATAATCAGGTACAATAGAGACCGGATTTAGGGACCAAATGATTGTAGTTCACGTTTGAAAGATTTTACCGTGTTTAGAAGTTTTATAGATAATGGTAATTCATTCCACATTTTAGCTCCAGAAAATTTAAAACTCTTTTTTAAGTATTCTGTGTTTGGTTTTGCTAACACGAGATCAGTTTGTGCCTCTGTGTCTAAGACAGTAACTTTGTGAGGTTGAATTAATAAGTATTCCCCGTTTAAACCCATGTTTTGATTCTCAATTTTGATCTTGTCCGCCATCTTGAATCGCCTTCTTGGTCAAGCCGCTATTCTCAATATTCCCTTTGAAATTTCGTGTCCTTAGACAGGAAAAATTGTGTATAAAAAGTCGGAACACAGCAAGGAAAATAAGCACTCAGGAAGATGTGACACAGCGAGAAAATTTCATGCCTTTTGGGACACTTCACAAGTTCAAGTTAGAAATACTTTGAAGAGAAAGTCTGATGAATTTGCTGAACAACTCAAGAGGAATTATGAGGAGAAGAGCGCTAAGTTTGCCGATTTAGAGAGCCGTGAGGAAGAAATTAATCAAAGGGAAACTGAAGCTGGTAAGAAACAGTGCTAAACGGTCCTAAAATTGTCAAATATTCTTGCCCAAAGTTTACATACATCATACATATACAGCATGTCAAATATTGTATTCTTAAGCAGTAGTCTTTGCCAAATCCTACCCCAATTGACTTGACTTTGATAAAGATCATCTCTTGATCAAATTACCTTAGACATACAGACTATTGGGGGAGCACAGGTGGGGTGTACTGTTAGGGCGCTGCTTCTCACCAACAGTTAAGCCTGGTTAGACCGGGGTTAGTACTTGGATGGGTGACTGGGGTCTTGGAATTACCCCATTCTCGAGCTTGAACCATGTGAGTAGAGTTTAGTTGGTCTCTCCTGTGCTTCGAAGGTTTTTCACCGGGTTCTCCGGTTTTCCTCCCTCTGCAAAATCAACACCATCTGGGATAGGAGTAGCACCCACCCCTGCCTTAGGGTACCTCCGACTAACGGTCGACAATAGAGATAGACAGACTATAGCTTGCATTAACATATTTTACAATGAGGGCCTTATGTACATATACCTCCCTTTATACCAGATAACCTTTTTTCTTTTGCGGTCTTTCTGTGTTTCAAGCAAGTTCACGTTTCGAGCAAAGGTCTTCTTACCAGCAAGGGAATTAATAATTGAAAATATCTACCTTATCCATACACTCTACCTTAGCTGGGCAGTAATTTGTGAAAATGTTTCACACAAGACAATAGAATTTAAGCAATTTTGGGAACTTGTTCATATTTTAATATGAACACGTTCTACTATCGAGTGGGATATTCTATTAAGCCGGAGTTTTGAGAAAAGTCAGAGAAGAAGAAAAATATCGCCAGAAAAATTGCATTGCTCTGAATAAATGACATTGAAAATGATAATTTCAACATAATGGAAAGAACTCACTGAACAAAAGGGTTAAATTCAACTAATATTTGTTTCAATAACCCAAATTTAAACATTAATAAATTGATCTCTTTGTAGGAAATACAACAAAGAAATCATGTCAGAATAAGAAAATAATAACTTTAGCTAAAATTACGAATTATTTTCAAAAATGTAGTTATTACAGATTGCAAAATATCACAAAAACCATGCAAGCTTTTTATCAACACAAAACAACACACAGAAACTAAGCAAAATAATCATTTTATTCAGAAGAACTAGAAAGAAAGAAAATATTAAAGCAGTAATAAGCATTTCTACATGTAATCTGTGATTATTATATGCACACATATAAATTGTGCATAATTCTTTATTACTAAATAGTTCTTGCACAGTTTCAAAGTTCAAGTAATTATTATATTATTAAATAGAGAATTATGAATAGTAATACAACATGTCAAATATGTTAAACCTCAATTAAACTCATTATAGCCAATACAGCAAGTTTATAAATGTTCATCCTCAAGAAGTTGAGGACATGTTAAAACCCAAAATTAAACATATTAATATAGTTGATAATACTTTATACAGTGTTTGTCCTCGAGAAGTCGAGGACAGGCTAAAACCCAAAATTAAACATATTAATATAGTCGATAATACTTTATACAGTGTTTGTCCTCGAGAAGTCGAGGACAGGTTAAAACCAAAAATTAAACATATTAATATAGTCGATAATACTTTATACAGTGTTTGTCCTCGAGAAGTCGAGGACAGGTTAAAACCCAAAATTAAACATATTAATACAGTCAATAATACTTTATACAGTATGTTTGTCCTCGAGAAGTCAAGGACAGGTTAAAACCCAAAATTAAACATGTTATAGTCAATAATACTTTATACAGTATGTTCGTCCTCGAGAAGTCGAGGACATTTCAAAATCCAAAATTAAACATATTATAGTCAATAATACCTTAATACAGTATGTTCGTCCTCGAGAAGTCGAGGACATGTCAAACTCCAAAATTAAACATATTATAGTCAATAATACCTTAATACAGTATGTTCGTCCTCGAGAAATCGAGGACATGTCAAAATCCAAAATTAAACATATTATAGTCAATATGTTTTTAAATGTTTGTCCTCGACTTCTCGAGGACAAGTTAACCCTATCCAGACTGGGGGTGGGGTGGGGGGTGGAAAGTGCCCACGCTGAATTTAATGGTTAATATCTCCTAAACCATTACAGGTATGGTTCTGAAATTTTATGACTTTTCCTAAATATGTATGGGCTTTATATGTGGAAAATTTGGTAAAAAAATATTACTCTAAAAAAAAGTTACAGCGGAGTCGTGAACACCTACCAACACTAAATTTCAGCCGACAATTTTTATTATGCTTGCTTTTATAATAGTTACAGTAAAAATAAGCACTTTTTAATAAAGAGAAACTATTTTTTTGATATACTACCTTTTTTATGTTAACAAAACAATACGAAAATTTTTTTTGGAAATTCTAAAAATCCTGGGTGTTTGCAATTAATGACGTCATAATTTGTCGCCATGACAACATAAGTGTAACACATACTTGAACAAGGCATACCATCCACCTGTAAAAGTTTCGTCGGAATACACCAAATGGTTCAGGAGATATTGACCGCAGGCACTTTCCACTCCCCCCCCCCCCCCCCCAAGTCCCAGAAGTAAAAAAAAGTCTGGATAGGGTTAAAGCCTAATAAAACATATATTATAGTTGACAATATTTTATACAAACAACAGCAATTGTACATGTTAAAATTCAATTAAACATATTATCAACTAAAATATATGCTATGACATTTCAAAGACCAGTTATCAAAGTTGTGAAGATCATCTTAGATTAGTCAATTAAATATAATATTTACTAAGATATCATTCTAATAATAGTCTTCAACATTTCAAAGACCAGTTTACTGACTAGTGTTGCACTACAAGGCAGACCCAATTACTCAGGTAATAAATGCTGATCATTATTGTTGAAATGTTGAGCTGAAACTGATAACAAATATTTATAATATGCATGACAAAATTACTACAATTTGATTGGAGGCAAATTGAATCATTAAATGTACTTAATGTTACCATGGTAACAGTGGTAAAATTCAAAATGGTGGTCTGTTTTGAAGTGGACAAATGGCAGTTACCATTTTCAGTTTTCCAATGACTTGTGGTACACTGTGATTTGAGAAAAGCATACAATATTTTCCAATGAATAAACAGTTCATCTAAACTGGAAATTTTTGTTGTCAAGTAACGAAAGAAAACATTTTAAAAAACTTGGATGAGTATGAAGCATATTCTCACAAGGTATTTAGCAAGTTAGATGTTTGTGGTTTCATCTAGTTGCTTGCAAGAAGATTTTGTGTTAGAAAATTAAGTGACTACTTGAAAGACTATTGTTAAAATTGTTTGTTAAACATTTAAAACAGTTAAACATTCAAATGAACAAAGAAATTATGTCAGACAAATACAATGTAGTCATAACAAATATGTAATTTTGTCATAAATATTATAAAAAAGTAATCATATATGATTTTGCTTGTGCAATGAAGGATTTTACACTAATCATATTTGAAAATTTACCCAAATTGCACTCACCTACTGTATGTCTCGTGCAATTTTTGTTCTATTTTCAAAAATCACTCGCAGTGTAAAATCCTTAATTGCACTCATTAAATTCCAAAAATCACTCATGTGAGTTCATTTTGTCTAAGAGCAATTGACTCTTTGACGTATAAGTCTTGCTTTCACAACTGATTTCTCCAAAATAATGCACTTCAGTCCAAGTGTAGAACATGCAATAGCACAAGAGCCAACACCACTGCAAGCATCAACAATATGTAATGACTTATCTTTGCTGTACAGTTTGATAATGTCAACAAACAGCTGCGAGGGCTTTTGTCTATTATATACCATTCCACTGTCTTTTTCTTTTGTCAGTGGTCCATTATCCACACTCATTAGGTTGGTTGCTGGAACATTTGATGCACCACAGCTAATAACATATGGTAATATGACATTCGTCATTCTTGCATTACCTAAAAAACACACAGAATGTTACCAAATTAGTGCCATTTGATGCTAGATTATGGATCACATTGTATTGCATAAAATTACCATTGCAAAATTAACCAATACAGTCTGTAAACACACCATTCTCGATGTAATTTGTTTCCAGTTGCAGTAACCTCCCAACTGAAAATATTTCAATTGTGCAATCGTGCACCTCATGAAAACAATTTCTTACAATTACAAGCACAAATACTCATAGAATATTCCATTCCATTTTGAACACCGGAAAATTCTTGTAAGATGAAGCTGTGATCTGTACTCAATTTCAAAAACATTTGGCCAAAAAATATTCTAATTTTATTACAGTAATTGCAATACAGTCACAAGTTAACAGCCATAAACCAAACTGTTAAAAAAAAGTCTTACCTGTTGGTGTTATCAAAGAGTTATGGTAATATGCCAAATGCCAGTCTTGAGAATTAACACTTTTTAATGCCTCACATGACAGCTGTATATGCTCCATCATCAGCCTCTCAGATGCTGTAGCTGGAAAGAGAATAAACCTGCTTTCGTCGACATTGTTAGCCAGATTTAAACTTTTCATCATACGCAGAAATCTGATGAGATCTTCCACTCTCCACTTCTAAATTTAGTAAAAAGTAATAATTTCATTAGTAAAATTAGTATAGGAAATAAGTTAATAGTTTCGAGAAGAATTAATGAAAAATCGCACGCGTGTTTGGTGAAATCATCATAATACCATGAGTGCGAAGCATGAGTGGTGTTATGAATATTTTGCCAAACACAAGACTGTGTGATTTTTCATTAATTCTTCAAGAACAAGTGTTATGTATTTCCTTTTAATAATGTCAATCAATTTTACAAGCAAATTAACAATCAGTTTACTTTAATCAGATTACTGTCAGCTGCATTTGTTTTAGTTTCCATCTGCCAAACTGACATGACATCATTTTATGTCCTATGAAACGTTGAGGTATAAGTCAGATGGAAACAAGTATTTACTGCAAACACAGGGATGTATGGTATTTAAAAAAATACATGTGTTTTTTTTTAAATACCCCTAGTAAAATAATTTAAATTTAATACAGTCATTTGCCAATCAGGAATGAGGAAAATTGATTGAAATGTTATTATGCACCAAAATTAAACAAACCTATAATGTAACGTATCAGTCCAGTATTGTTAATTTCAGATTATGTCCAAACAAATGTTGAACTAGTAAAACCTATAGAAAAATTGCAGACCAAGCTACCAGCCAAAACAACTTATGGCAAGGGGCACAGTCTACAGCATAACATTCATTAAACAAAAAAAAATTAGTGAAAATAATGCTGTGCTTACCTTTGGTATATCTATAAATATCAAATCAGCTCCTCGAAAATTTTTAATTTTCTGTGACAAGGTAGCCAGGTTTAATTCTTGCAAGCAATCCATTACAACCAGGTTGATATCACTAGTTGTACCTGTAGCTTCTTGGTGCTGTGAAGACTGTAGAGCTACAGCCCTTTGAACAAATGCCTTAAACTTGTCCTTTGCAACACCACGTGTCACTTGCCCACGGAAACCTTGTAAAACTTCTTCTGAGGTAAAAGCAGGATATCTAAACATTAAGAAATATGGTACAAACTTATAAAAGGAAAAAATACGGGCACTACATAATTAAATTTTGAGTAACAACCTAGTGAGTTTGAGGAAATTTTGACGTACACGTACTGTACAGTAATAAACTCCCCACTTAAAATATAAAAGTAAGCCTTCCACAATGACAAATGTATTATAGTTGTATATACACATACTCCACAAAGCCATTCACATCTAGGTTGGCCACAAACCAGCCACTTCATCTTCACGTAATAAGATAATAAAGGCTGTCTCAGGCAGGACTTGGTTTATTTGACAATAAATTGAAGAAAGTTGGTATCAGGCTATTTCTTCTAAAAATGTTTTGTTTCAATTTTTTTTATAAATAAAGATGTAAACATTAATTAGTTTTGTACAAGCACAGAACAGACTGGATGACATCTTTAAGTTTCTTCTTACCAACACATAAAATTATATATATAAAACCCACTAACTTACATGTATATAAATGCTGTTATACATGTAGTATAAATGCCGTCATACATGACTCAGGGACTTAGCCAGGATTTTGAAAGCAGGGGAGCCAAAATTAAAATAAATTTTTAGGGGAGGTGTGGGGGCATGCTCCTGGGAAATTTTGAAATCGAGAGTCGCTAAAATGCCATTTCCTGGCTTTTGGAGGAAGATTTTACAGTAAAAAAGTCATATAAAATACTCAAAACATGCAAACTTCACATAGATACTCAAAATGCATACACTCAGTAGATTGAATATACTGTTTATAGTTTATTTCCTGACACAATTCATATTGCATCAGTCTTGTAGTTACATGTTTGTTGTTTTATATCAAAAAAGGCAGGCTCCCCCAGTACGTCCATGACATGATTGTATCAAGTACCAACGTTTTGTATTTATACAGTACCTTTCCTTGGCATCTGTCCATGAGCTAGAAGTTGTGGTCTTTACAAAGTAGTTTTGTAACGCTCTCATTTCTTTACGCCAGCCAAGTTCACTCTCAATTTCCTGTATTGAGAGTTCAGTCTCAATCACCTTATTGAGCAACTCTAACAATTCTTCATTTGTTACATCTCCTCTTAAGCATCTTAACTTGGAATAAGGAAAGGACAATTTTGATGGAATCCCACTGCCAATACTACCTTTAAGGACTTTTTTTGAAGCTCTTTGACCTTTCAATTTCAATTCACCATACATATTCATGACCTTCACCAGAGCATCATAAACATCATCATCCAATTCACTTGCAACAAAAAGTACATTTGAAAGAACAGTTTCCTGAAAAAGCAAAAAGAGAAAAAGAAAAACAATTTAACACATGGTCACACACTTGCACCAAAATTATCCATGACAAAGTTTTTATTCACTGTGCTACTGTTTTAATCATGTCAAATATTTTTTGATATTTAGAGTAGATCTATATAAACTCACACTTTCACCAATAATGACTGAACACATATTTCGCCAGCTGGCACTTTTTTCCTTCCCAAAGTGTTGAATTAAGAGGTTTTTACATAAGGCAACCTGTGTGACAATAAAAATTAATATACATGTATTAGTAAAATGTTAGAACAACTTACTATAATACTGTAATTGTAAGTAAAACAATGCAAATAAATTAAATATATAAACATCAATAGCATACTACCAAACCAAAGAATGAGTAATCTGTTTTATAGCCACAGAGCCTTCACTTTACAGTCAAACTGGGTATTCTCTTGCAAGCTACATCACAATATTCAAACGTAACATTGCAATGTTGATTGACAAGTTCCGGTGAGCAATTTGCAAATGTTTCAGGAATATTTATTTGTGAAATTCAACATTTCTTTACTTAAACTACCATTTGCATGGCTGAAAATACATTAAATACTATCTAGTACCCACCAACAGTAAACATAAATTTGTATATTTACTCAAAAGAAAGATGAACCTTTAAAGGAATCTACTGAGGAATCTTCACGAGACGTTTGCAAGTTGCTCAAGCCAAATTGACAATCAACATTGCAATGTTGCAGTGCAAGATTGCAAAGTCGCATGCAAGAGAACATCCGGTTTGACTGTAACTGTTTCACAATTTATTCTGTTTTAGCTACTGTACATGTAAGCTGAATATCAGCCTTCTAATCATTTAATTACCACTTCAGCACTGCACACACAACACACTACAAACATGTAGTAATACTGTACAACTGTACTTACTTTGTCACTTGTTGTGAGGTCATGGTGAATTGAATCTTCTCGGTTATGAAGTTGCGCCAACCTCAAAGCTTGCTGCTGTGACATTTCTAAATGAAATATAGTTAAACCAAAATAATTTAATATACACATGTACAGGTGAATATATCATGTTCAACATTTTACACACAAGGTATCATTTTATATACTTTGTAACTAACTTCTTTGTAATAATTTCTAACACACATTAGCAGCAAATATCATCTACATGTACCAGTACAAGCAGTCTGCATGCAGATCCCTTCCCCCTCACCCCCAGAGAAGTTCAAAAAATTTGAATTTTTCAGTAGGTAAGGGAGAGGGTTTCATTGGCTTGCACTGACTGCACACATGTATGCTTGTTACAAGAAATATGGCTATACTGTACCTGTAAACAACTGCACCTTCATAGAAACTAGGGAGCTTTTTGCTAATTTTCCTTCTTTCTCCAACTGTGCAAATGCCTCTCGCCTGTGATTCCCACCAATGACTTCCAAGATGTAATCATCAAGTTTTTCTTCTTTGAAGTCTTCTTTGACCACAACATTTCTAACAATGGCTATCAGGGGTTTGGCAAATGTGCTCTGTCGTTCAAGCATCTCCACTTTTAGCTTAGCCACGAAAATGGGATCCAGAGGTCTAACCAAGAACTCCTCTCGTGGCTGCACTAACATTTGGCTTCTTACATTGTATGGATCTAATCATAATAGCAATAAAAAAACAAGGGATACATGTATATTTTAATTTAATCTAAAACAAATTAATTTGCATGACTTTGTCTTTCATGATTTACATGTATTCCTTGTTTAGTCGATTTGAAGCGATTGGTGGTGTGTTCTTCCTACCCACTGTAAGTATTAACTTACTCTCTCAGTCTCTCTCAATATTTACGGTGCCGGTGGTTTAGAATAGATGAAGAAGTCAGAAATCAGTAAATCACCACCAAATCGACCAATCGCTTTAAATCGCTGCAACAATTGTCTCATAAATCATGAGACAAGACATCAGACAACGAGACAAGACAACGGACAAAGTAAATGTTATATTCCAAAAAAATGTTGACGTTTACTGTAATAGAGAACTGAGAAACATTTCCGCAAATCCGTTTGTTAGTTCATGGCCCTATATAAAGCCTTAAACATCCCAAATTCAAATTGTTGTCACAGTTGATTTCATATCACTTCACTCCACTCCAAGAAAGCACGCCAGACAGAGTCAGGTATAGCAAAGTTGTGACGTCGACCATGCATTCAGGGCTTTGTATGTCTGCGCATGCCTTGAATCCGCGAACGTTTCAACCAATAGGAAAGCAGAAATCTTTAGTGGTTTACCAGGTTTCCTTCGGTCATTGTAACACGCACCAGCGATACGCTAATGATATATACCGTATTATTAAAAATGCGTGAATATTAATGTTGAACCCGATCTGTGTCTGTGGGAAGGGACGAGACTACTTGAGAAGTCAAGGGGAAAGAGAGACAGACTTGGCTCACTTGCAATGGGCCAAAATTTACCAACCAGTTTTTGGGTCGAAGGCGTGTGTTATGCCTATGCATTAATTGGGGCTCATTACTATGAACTGGAAAACCGAAATTGACTTATTGAAAACTTTTTGGCCAGCTGGACTTTCACACCGCGATACTATGGTCTTGCTCTCTCAGATCTGGAGTCCTTACATATGCGCTTATTGGATTCTAACAAATCTGTTTCGGCAAATATCTTCCCTTTGATTGCATTGAAATTACTTCGAATTTCACCAAATTCGCATTATTTTCAGCGCAGTACTATTTCGGCGGATTATTTTTGTTGATCAAAAAACGAGTTTGAGTAACTGGTGTGTGTCCTGTGTCGTGGGTAAAAAGTCGTGTGTCGTGGGTAAAGTCGCGGGTCGCTAAAATGCTCTAAAATGCAGGTTTTTAATGAAAAATAAAATAAATTTTAGAAAAAATTAATTCATTTCCTGTTTGATCTGGTGTCGTATTTCGCGAAATAATCAGTCAGCGATAAATTTATCGTGTTCTCATGCGTGCTACGATCGCTTAAAAATGATTTCTTAAAACTGAGCAAGCGCATTTTGTAAACACAAAATCCGTCGTTTGAATTTCTTCTCATCACCAGGCGGCACGCGAAACGCGAAGTATATAATTCGTTCTACCGCTTACAACTCAAATGCATTTTAGAAAATGAGGTCAGAAAATACGTGGTTTCGTCTTTTAAACTTATTATGTTCGCAAGCACCATTAAAGATAATGTTTGAAACGCTAAGCTTTCAGAAATCAGTAGCCCGAGTGAACGCCTGAGCGGGCGTCTTGTTTTACTGCGCTTGGCCAGGTTTATTGTGAACGCCGACAGCCTTGCAAATATCTTTCATCAGTGGCATCAGTGCTAATAAGCTTAATTGCCCCTGGAGGTGATGTTAATCAATTATCTTTTGCCTTGGAAGGCAATATGGTAGACTCATCGTCTCATATTATACTTTCATAACAAAAGGGGTGGGCAAACTGAAAGTGCCGTGTTACAACCATTATTATTTACCTTCTCTAAATATAGGACGATCCAACAGAAGTTGTGTATTAAATATGTCTGTACTTGTGTTTAATTATAGTGCTCTAAGTGTGTTTTCCGCGAAAGACCACAAATTTATGACTTTTTGAGTCCGAGTCCGGATTTCATAGCATGCCAGTATCCCCGGCGTCCTTAGCGCAAATACATGTAGCTCGATTATTATCACACCTTGTTTTTAGATCATTTCTTGATAGGCAAAAGCCGAAATCTTCTTTGTCTCGACCTCTTTGTGTCGACTTCTTTGTCTCGATTCTCGACTTTTTTGTCTCGACGCTCGACTTTTTTGTCTCGACTCCCGACTTTTAGAGATTGGCTTGATAAACAAGGAACAACTACTGCACATAGTAGTTCTGTAAGACAAATACCATAAACTTAGAACTAAAAAGAGGCCCCAAACTGTTCATTCAAAAGACATTATTTTTGGGCTTATAATCAGAGATATATATATAAAAGTAGCGTGCTGTATGTATGTATATATATATAACTAATGTAATATAACTAATGTTATATATATATATATATATATATATATATATATATATATATATATATATATATATATATATAACTAATGTAATAAGGTTTGTGTACTGCTGAAATTATAGAATGTAGATTTCTAACGTTTCGAGTGAAGATGAGATTGAGTGAAGGCCCTTCATGGGAGAGAAACGTCACTTTTCTCTCTGATGAAGGGCCTTCGCCCAAAACAGTAGAAATCTATGTTCTACAATTTCAGCAGTACACAAACCTTTACTATATTTTTATTTGCATTTCAACACTGCCTATGCAGCATACTTATATATACTTATACGCAGCATATATATATATATATATATATATATATATATATCAAATAATTGTGCCTTTAATGTCCTGCTGTACCGTATCTGTCCCATCATATATTCCGCTGTCCTGCATTGGGAGCCCTAAAACATGATACAGGCACAAGTAATGTGATAAATAGGTTATCACATTCGTGACTCGGTATATCAGTTTTATCACTTTCAGGACGATATCATAATTGTCCCTCGTTCGCTGCGCTCACTCGTGACAATAACAATATCATCATTGTCCCTCGTTCGCTGCGCTCACTCACGACAATAACAATATCATCCCTCAAGTGATAAAACTGATATCAGCTCATCCCTGATGTGATAACCTATAAATATATATATATATATATATATCGCATGTGTATAAGTAATTGATGAAATTCATTCAGATTGTTTGAAGCTACACTGATGAGCTGTAGTACAGCGAAACATGTGTCTGTAGATTGAACTATAATTATATATATATATATATATATATATAATTCATATATATGTGTGTTTGTAATTATCACAAGTTTACAAAATTAATATCAATAACTTTACTATTACAGTTAAGCACGGTTTTCCTATCATCCTATGTAAAGCCCAATGGATAAGCAATTGTGAAAAAACCAACCCAGTATCACCACAAATTGTATCAGTCATTGTACTTTATAATTTAAATTTTAATTGAGTCTTTTAATGCAAGTTTATAATTAGATCACAATGCTCATTTATGTTTCACACTATGTTTAATAAACAGAACCAAACCAAGCTGTAAACAGTACATGCAAACCAACAGGAAAATCTATTGATGAAGGTAAATTGCATGTACTTTTCAATAATGATAGGAATTTACCAAATTTGGGACAGAAGCACAATTACAAACTAAATTAAGTTACTGCAATATTACATATACAGTGCACTGTGTCTATGTACAGTAATACATTTCAAACAGAACTGTACTACTGGATATGCATTGCACATATTTAATGTATTATACTGTATATATACAGCAGTATGTACAGTATATTAATAAAATCTATTAAATGACATTCCAATAATATACCGTATTAACTGCTTCATGTATCATTGTTGTAATTACAGTTCGAAAATTTTGCTGCTGTGCAACAAATTGCACAGGCAATGTCGATTATCCAACCTTAATTTTGGCAAGAAAGGCCTTTAAAGAATATTCAGTGAAAGGACAGAATCAGTGGATTTTGGATTATATTACAAACCATAGGAATTACAGGTATGACAGTATGAAATAGATGGAATGATGAACAATAGCTTAGTTAAAACTAAATTGTGTGCCATAGTTCTTCAAATTTTTTTGTAACTATCATTTTTACATGAAAACTGAATAACTGATCTTTCATGTGGTCTTACTGCATGACTGGGTGCTACTCATTTTCCTACATGTTCTCCCTTAATGTAGACCAGACCTATCAACAACTGGTAGAAACTTACTAGTATATTATTGCAAATGCTGTAATTTGATTAGCCTGTGAGCAGACGTTCTTTACCCCCCATAAAGACAGACTGTTTACAGGCTATAATTTGATTGGCTGCTCTACTTGATATCTGTTTGCCAATGCAGTAGATAGTAATTAAAGTAGGAAATTAACAACGAGTGAAAGTTTTGTTTTAACTTGGATTTCACTCACTCAGATTAAACAAAGGTTATAAATGCTTCTATTTTTAGTAACAATCCAGAAGAACTAAAGGTATTATTTGCTCTCAATTTCTGTGACATGATAGTTGGCTCTCATCAACTATTCACTGATAGAAATTTTCAGCTCATAATCTAATTCTTAAATAATATATATATATATATATATATATATATATATATTAAGTAGAGTAGTCAATCATATTGCAGCATTTGCACTATAGTTATAGTTTCTACAGGATAAAATCTGGTTCTGAAGAACAAATATTGCTTGGTCTGTTCCTTAATTGTTAATGTTTGTGTGTGGCTACGCAAACATATAGTTAGCCACATGCAAATTTATATATATTACCAGGGTTAAGTCACGTTGGCCTGAAAAACAGAGAAAAATCTTCTCGACGTTTCGAGCGAAGGCCCTTATTTCTCCTGACGAAGGGCCTTCGCTCGAAACGTCGAGAAGATTTTTCTCTGTTTTTCAGGCCAACGTGACTTAACCCTGGTAATATTTGCAAATTTATATAGTTGCAACATATCATACATAGCCCATTTCTTAGCTTTACATATTTGGATAAATATCTGTTAAATATTTTGGCATCTTTTCAATTAATTTTAGTGACAACAATATCTTATTCATGGTTCGTGGATATGTTGTGTGCAAAAAAGCATGGTTGGCAATATATTCAATAAGCCAGAAACGGTTTAACAAACTTTCAAATGATCAGAACAATGGTAAATATGCAGTTGTCAGTCAAAGAAAAAAGAAAAGAAAAACAAGGACATATGTAGCAAAGGCCTGGATGGAAACATCATTCATGAAGATGGGTGACAAAATGCCTGACAGCATAACCATCCATCTACCCTGTTATCTTAACTACACAATCCTTTACTCCTACATGGTATCTGATCTAAAAGCTGTTGGAGATGATGTAGTTGCCTACTCACAGTTTTGTAAAATGATGAAAACAGATTTCAAGGAAGTTATAATTCCCAAGGTAATACCTCATACATTTAAAAAAATTATTACCATGATAATTAATGTGCAAGACGTTAGTGATTCAACACCACTGAAAGTTAAGGAATTTATCAGTATTAGGTACCTGTACTGTATGAATTTTGTAAGTCATCAGATAAGTACCAGTATATTTCATGAATGCATGAACTCTATGGCTTCAAAAGGGGCTGTAACTGACCCAGAACATCATATTGTTGACATGATTGGAATCTACGTTAAAATTTTGCTGTAGAAAAGGCTTGTTTTAAATGTAACCATTCATTTTTGGGGAACTTACTCACAATGTAAACTTCAGGAAATGATTTTGGATTGTTTGTCAAATTAATTTAGGCAGTAAAGGGTTGTTTAATCAACATTTTTTGCAATATGTTATGGTACTGTGCTTATCAGTTATGAGGGAGTGTAGAGTTTTAAATTTCCTCCAAAACAAAGAAAACCATGGTAATCATCTGCTGGTATTACAAGAAGTATGGTAATACTGTCATATATTTAATTCATTTGATAGGCATGTACAGTACTGTAATAGTATTGTAAACAAAATGAATATGTACCACTAGAACCCATGTGAACCACTTACATGTAATTTTAACACTTTGAGGTCTTCCTGTGCTGAATAAAATCTGGCATTAGCCAGAATAAACTAAATACTCATCATCAGGCTTCAAAGTGTTAAGGTGGTTATTTTCACAATTTAACCCATTTCTGTCTGAGCCTGCCAAAAAGTGTCCACAGCAATGGGTTAAAAAATTGTGAAATATGGTTCATTGCTTAAAAGGCAATTACAGGTACCACCTTTTCCTGTACAGCTAATTAAATTCAACATAAACAAAATAATCATACTTGTCAATTACCAGCCAGTGATCAGCCATCACATTGAATACTTTCTTGTACTGACTTTTACTTTTCTTTTGTCCCTGTCATCAACACTAAAATATTGTGCACCAGGTAACTCCCTCTATTGAATAAAATTTAGAAGAAAGTAATGTAAAGGGCACCTCGCTTTGGCAATTTATTGTCTTTAATCTTTAAAAATCTATATATTATACTGAATATATTAGTATAGGAATTTGTACAATATTCTAATTGAATATACATGTACAATGTGTAGGTAACAAGACTAACAAAATGTGACATTTGTGTGATACTCAAAGAAGAAAAACAGAAGACTATGGACAAAACTGCCAGAACTTACTACGATAGTCTGTACAAACAACATAATGAGCTTCAAAGGTAAAAATATAAATAAAATAATTATACAGTAAAACTTGTGAAGGATCAAGACAAAACTGAATTAGATTATCATACAATTAACTCATATTATTTTACTCTGTCTAACACCAGATGATTTTATTTGTCAAATAGGAAAATCCTCAGACATTCTAGGCAGCAATGTGTTAACAAGTGATTAACCCATTCCTGCTTGAGCTGGCCAAAAACAGTCAGTGTCTAATGACAGACGATTTTACTGGTCAAACAGACAAAGGGAGAAGCCTCAGACATTCTAGGCAGCATTATTAAGATGGATAATCTGTAGAAAATAAAATACAAACTAAGGCAATCTCATCTCCATTTGTGAACAAATGGGTCTTTCCAGAAAATATCCATACTCACCCCATGGAGGAAATGGCAAATTGTCTTCCCCTCCTTTTTGGACAATTAATTTAACCCTTTCAACCCTACAGGCCTCCCAATAACATTACGAAAATCTGCTGTTAATTTTACCCTCTCCCCCTTTGGACAGCACAAATTTCCTCCATGGGGGGAGCATGGATCTTTTCTGGGAAGACCCAATAGAAATGATGCAAGGACTAAAATTTCACAACCATTGTAGCGGACCTGTACGGTACCATTTCAACTAAATGTGTTGTTTGAACATTAATTCAACCATTCTTATCCACATAGCCTCAAAGTGGTCTAGACAAAATATCCCAAACTGGATTTCAAGAGACTATTCTTTTATTTTCTCAAAGAAGAACCATTGCCATGTTTGGGGGGGGAGCTAATGATCAGGTACAGTAGTATCCACTAACTGTGACATTCAATGAATCTTGTTTTCTTCAACATGATATTTTAGAGAAGAACGTGAGAAGTACTACCATCACCGAAACAAGGCAAAATCCAACCCAGAACAAAATGTGTGCATGATAATTGATGGCATGGATCAAATGAAATTAATGATTCCCAAACTCCTTAATGTAATGAAGGCCTATTCAAGTGCATGGAGACTAAAAACCCACCTTACTGGAGTATTAAACCATGGAAGAGAGGCCATTGGGTATTTTGACTTGCACCAATGGCCACATGACAGCAACCTGACCATTAACGTTCTCTTAAGAGTTCTGCTGAGAATGGACCAAATACCAGATCGACTCTATTTGCAAATGGACAACTGCTGGCGAGAAAATAAGAACCAGTATGTGATAACATTTCTTGGAGTTTTGGTTTATTTGGATATTTTTAAGAAGGTATGCAATATAATTAAGTTTTAAATGTAATATCACATTTTGTTATATTTAACTTATTACAGTAATTCCCTAAATTGCCCTATTCCTGCCAAGACCAGCCTCACCTGGATCTTCACTCGCTTGGATATATTCATCAGAATAAAATTATTTTTATTGGCTGTCTCACATAAGAAGGGGTTAACTCATTCCTACTGAGCAGAGTCTTTATTATTTTATTTTGACTGGCTTAATTCCAGTTTTTCAGCTCTGGTTATACCTTACAGTAGAAATTCAGCAGCTTTGGTTTATCTCTTTTGACACCAAAAGAGCAGGCCTCAAAATAATGGCCGGTCACCAGTCAATGACAAGTCAAATTTGTATAACACTGGTCATGTTGACTGGTCATATAATTAACTTGCAATTAATTTTATTACTTCCCTTTGAAGGAACTTAAAATGATTGTTATCAGTACTAGCTTTTATATATAGTGTAGAATATACTTTACATGTTTTTTGTTGTGTTGTGTTGTGTTGTGTTGTGTTTATTTTTGTTGGGGTTTGTTGTTGTTTTGTTGTTCGTTTTGTTTTTCATTTTTTGGTTGTTTTTGTTTGTTTTTGGGGGGGTCGTGAAATTTGACCAGTCGAAAATCACCTTTGACTGGTCATAGTTTGAACTGACCAGTCATGACCGATGTAACATAAAACATTATTTTGAGCCCTGTAAGAGGCCAGCCTTGACAGGAATGGGTCAAACAGTATATGAGCTATAGTCATTCTATAAGATGCAATATAATATTTGTATATATTATATCATTTTAAGGTTAAGGTTAATTTTTTGATGAAAGGACACACACATGAAGATTGTGACCAACTGTTCAGCAGATATGGTGTTAAACTTTCCACAAATGATGTTGTGACCGTTGAAGGTATAGGTACAGCAATGCCTGATGTAGGTGCTATCTTTTACCAAGTGTTTCAAGTTAACAACAGAAAAAAATTCAAACACTGACTTTTAACATAGTGATACAATTTGAAAAATTCATATTTTAATAATTTAAATAATTTATTAGAAAATTAATGTTTTGCCTATCGATCTTTTGTTTTTAGATTTGATATCCTTGTTTAAAGACTCATACACACCTTCCCCTGTGCCACAGCTTCTTCAAGAGATGTTTAATGTAAGGGACTGGTTGACACCCGTGAACCCGCATTTGCACAATATCTCCAATCCACATGTCTTTGTATTGACAAAGAATGCAACTGGCACTGTTGTCCTACGGTACAAACAATGGAGCAGAGATGCTGATTGGCAACCAAGCAAAGATCCAAATAAAGGGATTGAAATTCTAAAACATGTATGTATAACTAAGTACATTGTTGGTATTTAATATTGTTTATAGGCATTGTAGTAAATACAGTTTTGTACAAAGCATCAACTTAAACAAGTTTACTGGCAACACTAATTAACAATTAGATTATGAGCTCGAAACTATCATCTCATAGAAATTGAGAGCGAATAATCTAATTGTTTTAGTAGAAACTAAATTGTGTACCTTAGTTCTTCCAAATTATTTCCAAAAACGAACCATAACCATTGTTTCTGTGCGAAAACCAATGCAAAACAATCTGTTCACTCCTCGTGTCCTCCATGTTGTTTTACTGCGTAGCCGCGCGAGTACTGGTACTCAATTTGCTACTCGCAATTTTTTTTCGCATAAACATCTTTTTTTATTTTCGCGACTTTTTTCGCTACTTTTTATTTTTTGCGACTTTTTCGCTACTTTTCAGATTCGCGACCACTTATATAGATCACTAGGCTAACAGATCACAGGCTGCCCCAAGCTTAAATTGTGCCAATTTTATTTGGAGAAGAGAGGTACTTTATATAAGATCAATTTTAGTGAACTCTGAACGGGAATTCATTCGAATTGGCAAAATGCTAGAATATTGCCGTAAATTTAGAAATAAAGTTGTGGTACTACAACATGACGAGATACGGAACTCGTTGTAAATGCCTCAATTGTGCCAAATCTCGCCTCAAACTACACAGAAACAACTACTACGACTTCAAGTAGAGGTAAGTGAACTTTATTTCTAAATCTACGGCAGTATTCTAGCCGTTCAGAGTTCACTAAAATTGATCTTACATAAAGTACCACATCATTAAAATTGCCACAATTTAAGCTTGGGCAGCTGTGCCGTGAACAACGAAATTCCGTTCGGAAGTTCGTTTCGAAGTTCGCAACTTGATTGGCTCGTAAGTTCGTCGCCAACTTCGGAAATAACGAACGAACTTCTGAACCCAATCGGCAAAAGTTATGTGAAATCTCTGTATTTATATATGCTTGTTAAAAAGGGACAAAACATTAAGATGTGATATATTTATGTCAAGGTTCATATATTTATGTCAAGGTTCATATATTTATGTCAAGATTCATATATTTATGTCAAGATTCATATATTTATGTCAAGATTCATATACTTATGTCAAGATTCATATATTTATGTCAAGATTCATATATTTATGTCAAGATTCATATATTTATGTCAAGATTCATATGCGCGTATCACGTTTTGGTATGTATCAAGTTACGTATATGCAAATATTTATGTCAAGTTTCGACAAATATACATCAAGATTCACGCGAGCCTAAATGAAGTACATAAAGGAGTGTCATAGAACAGTAAGAACAGCGAAAGTGTCGATTGTTGCGAAACCGAGAAAAATGCAAATCCTCATCCGAAAATTTAGATAGTTCAAACGTGGTATAGATGAAGCAACGATTACTTCAATTGTTCGGAGCGTTTATAGCTCACTACAATCTAGCGACAGTCAGACACAGAGAAATGCTAACTCATCAATCAAGTTCAACCCCAGTTGGTTGGTGAAGAAATGTCGCGTCGGTTTTGCCTTCCACGTGGTCGTGGCCGAGGGCCGCAACGATACAACCCTCAGATGAATTACGGCCATAGCGCGAGGTGGGGAGGAAAAGGAAAGGGGAAAGGGAAGTCGGGGAATTCGAGTAATTCGAGTACTTAAATTTTATTAAAAGATTATCGACAATACGTGCCATTTGCCATTTTGTATGAAACAATCCAAGAAAAACTGAAAAAACTCCAAGTTTGAACGGTTGAGATCTGTACTTTTTATACTTTGACCTGTGTCTGACTCAATGTCTGACTCAGAGATATTCAGTCAGCGGTATTAAACAAGGCCGAATGTACTTCATTTAGGCTCGCATGAATCTTGATGTATATTTGTCGAAACTTGACATAAATATTTGCATATACGTAACTTGATACATACCAAAACTTGATACGCGCATATGAATCTTGACATGAATATATGAATCTTGACATAAATATATGAATCTTGACATAAATATATGAATCTTGACATAAATATATGAACCTTGGCATAAATATATCACATCTTAATGTTTTGTCCCTTTTTAACAAGCATATTTATACGTGATCTGGATCTTTGTTTAAATTTCATAGGACACTTTGATTCCAACCGAAGCACCAGAATTTGTGGAATCGTCGCCTGATAACGTTGACATGGAACGGCTGCGAAAAGACATTCCCAAATTTTTGGATAATTCGCGAAAGATAACCACCGAAAATAAAGAATGGTGGAATTACTTTTTTAGCCAAGCAAATAAAATTTACAGTGCTACATGTAATCACGAAAAGCCAGCAACTTGGTTGCTCGACGAGCTAAAATCCATGAAATTTGGCCATGCCTCTGTAGTTGGTCGCGATGGGGTGGAACAGTTGCGCACAGGAGAAAATGAAACTGCGATTAATGACCTCCCGATCCCCAATGGAGTTTCGGAAGAAGTCACTGTAATGGTTGGAGCTCAACTACAAGATATACCAGAGGTAAATATAAATTTTAGTATATTTACATTTAAAATTAATCGATGTTTTAAGAAACTTGCAGGGGGGTGGGGGGTACAGTTGTTTTAAGTCCATGTGAGTAGATAGTGATATGTTATATATATTGCAGGCATGCATATGTTATAAATTCACAAATTAGTCAACTTACAATGTCTTATTCTGTGTATATTTTGTTTAATCTAGGTCTACACTGGGCCTTATAGAAAGCCATCTGGTGTGACATCTGTTACCAATATTTGTGATCATGTAGCAGTTGATTCTTTTATTGCAGTTTCACTGCAAAATTACAATAAAACTCCAGTTATTGGAAAAGTACTAGAGAAAAATGAATCTACTGTCAAGATCCATTATTGGAAAGGATCATGGAATAAGAAGTGGATGCCTTGGTTTGTTAACAAAAAAGAGCCATGGACAGATGTACTACCCTTAGGTTGTATATATTTAGCAGCTTTTGAACTGGATGATGAGTTTAAACTCCAGTCAGGCACAAAACGGCAGATGAAAGATTTTTTAAATACTGTAAAGGATGAAAGTCAGACTTTGGTACAATAGTTAATTAAAGAGTGCTCACTCTTCTACTGTCGTGGCAATAGAAAAGTTCCTAAAATATCACTGCAATTCATTTGCTTGTCCTTATTAAGGACAAGCAAATGAATTGCAGTGATATTTTAGGAACTTTTAAACCAACTCATTTAATTGATGATACTTGTTGAACAATTTTTTTTTTATGTTCAACCTTAGACAAAAATTTGACTTTAATAATTGGTTTCCTATTGGTTCAATTGTCAAAAACAAAAAAAACAAAACAATCAAATGCCAAGTAGGAAGTTGTTCATTGGTTAAATTCAATTGCAATTCAATTCAATTCAATTCAATTCAAAAATTCAAATGCTTAGGAACCCTTCTACTGTATTTGATAAGTTGTACACTGTATATATATATATATATATATATATATATATATATATATATATACAACTTATCAAATACAGATATATATATATATATATATATATATATATATATATATATATATATATATATATATATATATATATATATATATATATATATATATATATATATATATATATATAGGTGCATATGGCACATTTGTGAGCTTGGTGTAATGTAACTTACATTTGGTGGACATTCATCTAGCTCAATTCTCAGAAGAGTGTCTAATATGTCATTTGAAGGTTGCAGCTTGGAACCCTGTCTAGGGCTCTCAAATCTTTTCTGAATATTAAACTGAGCTTGACGAACATTCAACTCTTCAAATGCCATGACTGCAACTCAAAATTTATTAGTTATAGCTTACTGTATATACATTATGTAATGCTTATGTGTATATTGGCACTTTAGGAAATAGTACTTTGTTTTGTGGCTCAGAGTGGGGTGAAACTTTCAATTGGCAAACATTTGGTACCTAATTATAGAGGCCAAAAACACATTGTTTTCCTACAGTAGCTACAGTGCTGTAGATTTAGTGTACTGTAGTGTATACGGTACCGTAATTATACATTACTGTATCATGCTGCTATATCAATTTTTATAGCTTTCAGTGTTTTATATGCTGTATGCTACTTGTTTTTTCTTTCTCTTTTTTTTTTTAATATTTTGATATACAGTACATGTATTTTGCTTTTCTTGTTTGAACACAGAAAGTGTTCTTTTTGTTTCACTTGATTGATATGCTTCAATGAATAGTTAGTAATAATTTGATTAATTTCTCTAAGTGCAGCTTTCCTTGACAATTCAAGGATATTTATTTTAGGTTGATACAGTATATTTTGCTTTTATTTTTAATAGTACAGTCTGCTCTCAGTTGTTGTCATGTATATAGTTTCTACATTTTCAGTAATCTCTGCAAGTGCGACTGTCTTCGATAGTTCGAGGACATTTATAAGGTTGGCTTAAAGAAAATATTTTGATATATGTTGCTTTTCTTGTTAACAGAAAAATTGTTCCCTCTATTTTCAAATGATAAATATGCTACATTTTCAGTAATTTCTCCATAGTGTGTTGGTCCTCGATAGTTCGAGGACATTTATAAGGTTGGATTAAAGAAAATATTTTGATATATGTTGCTTTTCTTGTTAACAGAAAAATTGTTCCCTCTATTTTCAAATGATAAATATGCTACATTTTCAGTAATTTCTCCATAGTGTGTTGGTCCTCGATAGTTCGAGGACATTTATAAGGTTGGATTAAAGAAAATATTTTGATATATGTTGCTTTTCTTGTTAACAGAAAAATTGTTCCCTCTATTTTCAAATGATAAATATGCTACATTTTCAGTAATTTCTCCATAGTGTGTTGGTCCTCGATAGTTCGAGGACATTTATAAGGTTGGATTAAAGAAGATATTTTGATATATGTTGCTTTTCTTGTTAACAGAAAAATTGTTCCCTCTATTTTCAAATGATAAATATGCTACATTTTCAGTAATTTCTCCATAGTGTGTTGGTCCTCGATAGTTCGAGGACATTTAATGGGTTAGATTAAAGGAAGTATTCTGATATATTTAGCTTTCTTGTTAACAGAAAAATTGCTCTCTGTTTCATTTGATGAGTATGCGAGCTATTTTCAGTAGTTTCTCCAAGTATGAAGTCCTCGATAGTTCGAGGACATTTATTGGGGGTGGATTAAGAAAATATTTTAATATAATTTGTTTTTATTGTTGACAGAATAATTGTTAGTTGAGTAGATAATAATAAATGGATTTGCTACATCTCCAAGTCAGTAAAAAAATTGAGCTGATTGTTAAATTTAGTACACATTGTCATTCATATTCAAAGAAGCTTCATTAACAAACTTCTGTGCAAATGGTAAATTTAGCTCTTCTATGCTGCCTAGGATATCTGCCGTAAAATGCCCAGATACTTTCCCTGCCAATTTTTTTTTGTCTATGAAGGTGATTTTGACATAAGTCAAATATTTGTTTGTTGTTTTATGCAAAGAATTAGAATTTTGACAACAGAAACCTGGTTGCTTTTACTTTCATGCAATTTTATTGAAAAAATAGAAATATGTGGCCGAATTTAAGCTAAATAGAATATCCTACTCCATTGTAGAACGTGTTTATATAATTATATGCTGCCTAATATATGCTACATGTATTTTAATATTACTGTATATTTTAAAGGAAGGACACAGTAATGACACTTCTCAGATCAGATGAAAATATTTTTATTTTAGTTTATAATACACATAACACAAGCCATACAGTGTTTAAAATACATTCATTTGTCCCTATAATATTATCTCTATTTAAATAAACTAAACCATAACCTTGAAATTCTGAGTATAGTACTGTAATTTTATAAAACATGTAATATGTGTTTGTTAATTTCATGGCAACAATAGGGGCTCTCTGCAATATCAATAATAAATGTAATCCTCCATATGTGCATTTTCAGTCATGGTGGATACATGATGTGAAGTAATATTTCAAAGCCGACAATGAGGACTGGACTGGATTTCAAGTCCACACAATTAAGTTCCAGTCCAAGGCAAATCTTAAGGACTTGAACTAATTGCAAGGACTTGAAATCAATGCGGTCCAGTCCAAATTGGAGGTTTTTACCATTTTTTCTAGTAATATGAAACTATATTATGTTATATATAATATAGTTTATGTTATATATAATATATATTATAAGTATATTCAATGTACTCTTTAAGTCATTCTGAAGAGGTTAAATATATTTTGTTTTAAATGGTTTCCTTTGTTATGGTATTGCATTTTAAAATTTTGAGCTGGGCTCTTTTATTCATTTTCCAATTACAGTTTCTGCCAGGTAATTAAATCACTTGCTATTAACAGGTAATACAAGCAGTACAATACACTGGCCACAGGTAGGAATCCACCATCTTCCTCGAGCAAAGAGTCCATTCCCTCCATGCCGTAGTTGGGCTTATTTTCGACGCTTCGAACGGTTCTGATCTAGTCCCGCTCAACGGAAAATTTTATTTCTGTTATAGAAGTATTCCAAAAACGTTCTCCCCGTTCTGATCAATCCGAAAAACATTTTAAATTGAGTTTTAACTCTCTCCTTGTTTGGCGCACTCGTGTTGTCAGCCATGTTGATTTGTATTTCTATCTAGAACATAGAGATCATATATCTAGAACATAGATATAGGAGACCTAGATTGCTGACTCGGCTGAAGAGGCGCATAGACAGTGCATAGGAAAAACGATGTTTTTCGCATTTTACGTCCGCCCACTGTTTCCGATCCCGTTCGACCACCTTTTTTTGGGAAGAACTACCTATTGTGAAGGTCTTGGATGAAAATTGTACAATTTGAGTGGAATTAACAACAAAATAATCGATCGTTAATAAATGTTGCCAACTAAGTTAAGAGGTTGGGAGGCCCGAACGTCTTGAACCGACCATGTGACTGTTTCGGCAACATTTAACGATCGATTATTTTGTTGTTAATTCCACTCAAATTGTACGATTTTCATCCAAGACCTTCACAATAGGTAGTTCTTCCCAAAAAAAGGTGGTCGAACGGGATCGGAAACAGTGGGCGGACGTAAAATGCGAAAAACATCGTTTTTCCTATGCACTGTCTATGATTTTTGACCGGTTGAGCCGCCATCTTGGATTACTTATGTTGGCGCGCGCGTGCGCTATAAATTATATTACACTCAGCAATCTAGGTCTCCTATAGCCTGCGTGCAGACGCTTGTATTTCCGGTGATTAATACGTATAAATAGATCTGAAAGATATGATGGTGCTAGTCCATTCAGGACCTTAAACATACCTTAAACATCATAAAATATTTATGTTTTAAACGTTTAAACGTTAGCAAGTGTTTCCCATCCTAATTCATCCCTTGTGCTATGGGATCTGATGTCATAGCCTACTTGAGTAATTACTCGAGCAGCCCGATTTTGTAATTTTTGTAACCTCGTTGCTTGCGACAGAGGGAGATTGCCCCATACAATGTCACAATAATCAAAAATTGGCTGAATTAAGGAATTGTAAATAACAATTGCAGTTTCTTTATCAATGAATGGTCTAGCTTGTTTGAGACCACCAATTGCAGAGGAAACTTTCTTAGCAGCCTTATCTATATGTACGACAGTCCAAGCAAGCCTCTCGTCTATATAAACTCCGAGAGACTTACTTGACTTAAGCAACAATGGCGCCGAAATTATAACGGAGTTGGCAAATGAGAGAAGAAATTGAACATTTAGGCGAAGTAATACCAAGGACGCCGGAACGATAAAGGGCAAGAGGGGCAAACTCCCGTCAAAGGGGCCAAAGGGCACTTTTATTGATATCTATTTTTTTTACTACTGCTAGGTTACCTTAACTTACCATGTATGTACAGTGTAATTTTTTATGTATTTAATGATCAGCTATTTACTAAGCTAATTTATTAGCTAAACTAAAAGTAAGTACAACAACGTTCATACCTTTATTCAAAAACCCGTACGAATGTACGATTTACGGATCGGACATGCAAGGTGTTTTTCTTTCGAAAAACACTACTTCCAAAATGGTTGACAATAATTATGAATTGTCAAAGTAATGTATATATTTCAGATTGAATATTAAACTAAAAAATGTATATTTTGATCAACAGGAATTAAACTACAAAATGTTTTGTCGCGTCATTTGCGCCATATATTAAATAAATGCACTTTATATATGGCTAAGCGCTTTAAAAGATTCTCGTACATCAGGTATGTTTACAGTTTACTATGTTTCTTCGCAGTGTATCGAAGCTCAAATGCGCAAGTTGGACCATATGAAACAGTTTGCGTAGTCTTTCACAAGTATATTTTTAAAACCCAAAGGGCACTTCTGCCCCCCTTGTCCCTCCTGGCAAAAGGCAGGAGGGACGGCCGCCCCTCCTGCTCCCCGCCCCCCCCCCTCCCCCCCCCCCCCCCAATTCCAGCGTCCCTGAGTAATACGTTCTACAGAATGGAAATTATTAATGGTAAGAGCGTTAAATTGTTTATGTGTTCGTTTAAAACGAAATAACTGCCATCAAAACACATTTCAAATTACGCTTGCTGTTGACAAGATTTCGTATGTAAACTATACGCTAAATTTAATGTTTAATTTCTTTCAACTTTTTGTTCACTTTTACAAATCAAATGAGTGGATATATATTGTTTCAATATTGTACATGAAAATCCATGCTAAATTATGCAAGAAAACTTTACTTTTCCATCAGTTACTGTACGGGCCAAGGAGATGTCCGAAATGACGGTTGAACGTTTGTTGTTGGCAGTTAAAAAATGTATTAAACGAGCCTCAAAGAATATGTTATGGTCGAGAATTTATTTAACTTTTGCTGGTAAATTTCTTTCGGCTTCGCCTCGTTGACTATATATTCGCTGATAGAAAACTCGGACTCGTTGTCTAATTGTTAACTATAATGCTGATTCAGCGATAATCGTCACGTGTGAGATTGTCATGAATAATCACACATGTGAGATTCTCATTTTTATTAGTGGCGAAAAAATCAATAAAACACTCTATTTTATATAATAAAAAACCATAAATATATTAACAACCAAGGGCTTTTTAAAAATTAAAAATTAAAACTTTATTTTTGTACGACGCTACGGGGTCTTACTCCATCGGCAGGTACTGCGCAATAAGGCTCAGAGACAGTGAAAAAGCCTGTGACCAATGAGGAACATTTGGGGTGATCTGTGACTAGAGTGGTAAAGTAGATGTGAAAGGTTCGCTGAGATCCCGTCACATATCCGGGAAGTTCATTTACCCGCCAAAACAAAATAGAAACCGCGGAGATGAGTGGTGAAGCATTGAAGAGAAGTGGATTTTATACGTACAGAAGCTGTAAATTTGAAGTCATTCTATTGCATGTGAGTATCTCCAATTAAACTAAATATTAAATACAAACAGCTGTATAAATATCGAGACTTAATTTAGAAATTCACGTTGTTTATTCCGTATTAAAATAGTCGTGGAGTGAATTTATAGCAAATATGTGGGTCGCTCAAACGTCGTTAATATATGACTATTGTATAATCTCCCAGGTTCGGAGTGCTATTAAACACCTTCATTCTTTTTCAATAACAAAATAATTGAAAACAAGAGGTTATAATCGAGTTTTTAAGAGAGGACGTCAAGCGTAATAGCAAGCATTTAATTCAAAGTATGAAGCTTTTAATTCCATGCAAGCTTGTTTTCATGTCGCTTCGATCATGTGTATTTAACATCTTAACGAGGACAATCTAGATAGTGTTAATGAGAACTTTATGCTGCTATATATTATTGAGGTCTACCTGAATATTCTTTGTCGCGAAAGAATGAAAGTGTTCAAGTATTTTTTGCATGATCCGATTCTTGCCATGACTATGAGCCTGTAACTACCATCCCCTTGGGGCAACCTGGCCCAGCACCGCCTGGGGTCATTGGGCTGGGGAATTGTGTTGATCGTTTGATCCTGTGTCAGCTGTACATGTGTGTCTCAGGGTTAGAGATGGGAAGTATGAATACCCTGACACAAGAGGTTTAGTGCTTAGCATGCAACTGCACTGATGCACCAGTCAATGGTTTGCCCCAGGGGGGGGGGGATCGGGCATACCCACGGGATTTGACATTTCACTATGAAATTTTGGTCAATTTCCCCACCGTGCGACTAGCTTTTTAAGTCAAAGTAAGTCAAATTTCCCCACCCATATGAACAGGAACTTAATATGCATATTTTAATATTCATAAACATGTAATGATGAAACAAAGAACTGAGTCTGTGTATATAAAAATTATATGCTCCAGTGCACTACAACAATTCACTGAGCTGGTGTCCAGGTATCTATCAGCAATATCATAGGCCAAAAGCTTTCTTAAATACAAAGCATATTTATATATTTCATCAAGAAACACTCACCTTCTGTCGAAAGATAAATCCACTCGGCACTCGAGAAAATCCAGTGTTTCCCGCTGAAATAGGCACTGCATGACCATCAATCCTGTACCCAGAGCCTGCGATCCTTTTGGTTACGACCATTTGTCCTTCACTCGTTCCCAAGTCCCACGCAGTGAGACCTGACAATCTTCCCGACCCTCGGGCTACCTACAGTTGTCAAATTCCCGACCCAGGGGAAACAGGTAGTTGTCAAATCCCGTGGGTATGCCCGATCCCCCCCTGGGGGAAACCATTGACTGGTGCATGAGCAGTTCAGTATCCAGTTTTGTACCCAGAGCTTTTCTCATGTCAATGTGAAGGCTGTAGGATAAGCCATTGTGTACCAGAGGTGTTTTGATTGGCTAACCATAATTTAATCCCTACTTTTTCTGTCAGATGTGTATACTTCATTGACAAACAAAAGGTTTTTAACTCAGTGCAGCTGTAAGTCTGTCAGTGCCCACTCTGTCAGTGCCAATGTGTTATTTGAAGTTTGCTTCACCAACCCATCTTGGTTTTAAAACCATTTTCAAAGAACAATGTTTGTTGTGCTGCACTTGAATTCTAGATCTGTTGTAGTTGCAGAATTAACTACCAGACGAAATTACACCTAAATAGCAATGAAAGTATTGGTGAATTACAAACACATTGGGTATTATAAGGTAGAAGAATGTGTTAAAGTGACTAGAGCAAAGTTTCAATCAAAATATACTGACACCTTGGGCTTTGATGTATATTTATGAAGTAAACAGCTAGTATGCTAAATATTGCTCGATATTTAAAATCTCAGTAGTTATGTGATGAATTGCTTAGGGTGAGGTGGTTTTTATAAAAAAGCAAAAACCGAAAACTGCCTGAAAAAACCTGAAAAAAAACGAGTGAACCGTTTTTTTTAAAACGCCTTTGAAACCATAGTTGAAAAAACATGCATTGATGCTACTCACGCAAGATTTCAGTTTCAAAAACAATTGTATTGATTATAACATCCTAACTACGAAATTACAAAGAAACATGATATAAGATAAATTTTACATTCAGGAGAATCGTCTGGTTTTTCGGGCTTTCTTGAAGAAATGCCAAACAGCGTTTGGCTCATTGTGGCAGAGAAATGTTACCAGTAACCAACAGTTTTGAACAGCGTAACAAAGTATTCCAAGTCTCAACGAACGGTTACTTAAAAAGGCAAAACTGAAAGAGCACAAGTCAGAAAATATATGCAATATAACAGTGAAAGTGAAAATTGGTTAATTATTCACGTTACGCTCTGACTGTTTATGAGTCATACACCAATTTTACTTTAGACCTGTCTTCGCAGAGGTCCGCCTTCATTTGAGCCAATCAAAATTCATCTTCGTTTGATCCGCTTATGCGTTCAAGCTCATGTGAATCTGAATCGAAGCCTTTCCGAAATTTCTGTTCTTATATCGGAGATCATACCTGGCAATAAACGTATGGTATTTCGAAGATGCAAATCTCTTCAGTCCTTTTTCCGTCAATTCCGTGTGTAAACAACAAAAACCCATGTAAGTATGGTTTGATTTTATTGAAATACTGATTTTTCTTTCGATTTTTTGATTTTTTCAGTTTTTCGGTTTTCCTCCAAAAGCAACATTGGTTAAATCAGTTTTCAAAAAACATCGTTTTTTTCAGTTTATCGATTAACCGCCTCACCTTAGAATTGCTATATTATTCAACATTTAATGATTTTTGATAACATATTTGAGCACTTTTTTATTATTCTGACTGCTTTATGTACTCACGACACAATTATATCTATAATTTCTTAAAACAACAAGTGCATAAGAGAACAATGCAATAAAAACAATGTTCAACAATAGGTTCATTAGTGAGGGACTTTGATTCATATTAAAAACCTTGTTTTCTTAGTCAAAGGGGAATTAATATAGACTAGTGATATTAATATGTTGTTAAAAGGTCACTGACAACTTTTCCATGAAGTGTTGCACTGTTGAGAATAGAGATGAGCCGATTATTAAAATTGCTGATTACTGAAGCCGATTATTTGGTGGCCGATTAATACAAATAATCGGCCGATTTATCGGCATATGCCGATTAGTGCTATACGTTGCTGGTCACCAGTCCCTGCGCTGTTTTGCAATGTTGTAAGGATTGCTAAATTGCAACAAGTTTTGTGAAAAATAACAGAAATGTTTCGTGATGATTAGTTTTGTGTGTTTTGAGAATCAATTTCGTTTTGTTTGTCCGACTTTCAGTTTTATAAATCGGTATGCGCTACACTATTAGTATTTGGCAAATTGTGATGTAAAAACAAAATATTATCCACTTTATGTGGTGCTAGCCTGTTTCGTTTGTCTGTGGAAATGTTCCCTGCCTCGCTAAACACATGCTCTGAATAAACACTTGAACTGGGAGGTCTCAGATACTTCAGCACAACTTTAAACAAGTTGGGATATACAAGTTTCTTTGCCTGCCATAAGGGCATGCTTTACAATGGCTGTAGCGAAGGGGAAAGGTGTCAATCTCTTCTTCAACTTTGTGGCTGGCATTGGAAGTGCTGTTGCTTGACCCAACAATCTCGTCGAAGCAAGACCATACAGTAGGTCTTGATGAGGTTCAGTGCTGCAGCTCTTTTTGGTTTTCCTGATCCTTTGCCATTTTCGTTTAAAATTTAAACTTTTAAAAGCATTTCACAAATCTTTTGACAGACTATAGAGTTCCGAAGTTCCGGTTCATTGTTTCCGAAGTTGGCGACAAACATTGCAACTTGTTTTGCTGCTCACTATTTGATCGGCTGCTATATGTAACAAATTTGCGGAGTTCGTAAACTTTGTGGCAAACATCCATCAAGAGTTATGTGAAACGCTCTGTAATCATTGTGAAATAATGACTATTGTGTTTGGGCTTATGCAGTTACGAACTTACAGTATGGTGTGTGTGTTTGCGTTGTTCATGAAAAGCTTTTTTTGAGACATGCACCGATTATTTTGCCGATTATTCAAAATAATTGACCGATTACTGATTATTTTAAATTGGCCGATTAATCGGCTTTGCCGATTAGTTTCCGATTAATCGGCTCATCTCTAGTTGCGAAGCACCTTGCCGTTTCCTGGCCGCACCGAACAGCAAAGTGTGGTCTTTAACCAAATGTTTTGCCAATGTTTTTTCGTCGGTATATTATTATTATCGTTGGCATTATATCAATGTTTATTTTAAGATTCTCTTGCGACTTGCCTCCACCAGTCTCGATAGTCGCCGCGTACAACAATGACAAATCCTAGTTCTCTACCCCCTCCCTAATCAGCCATTCCATTGTGACTCGCGTGACCAAGTCACAAAATTTTAGGGTTAAAAGAGTTATTTTTTACTACTTCTAATTTAGCAAGAGTCAAGCTTACTTTAAACAATGAAGCCACTGGGGATATAGTCAAGTTAATATATTTAATTCTTAATAATTTTATTTAATGCCCTTGATTTAATAACTTATTGTCATGTGACTCGTGTGACCACCAGAAATGTGAAAATTCCAATTACTGGCATTCTGATTAATTTTCCTGGCAACTTATTGATTTTATTTAATCCTAACCTTTATAAAACATATAATGGAATGTAAGGCTATGACACCCCAGTGAAATTTTAGAAAAATCTTTTTTGGTTTAACAGATAATGTTACAAGTACATGTAAAACGTGACTCGCGTGACATAAGACTGTGACTCGCATGACGAGTGGTGAATAACATAACAAAATGCCTGTTTAAATGACAACAAGTCAATGGTTTTGTTTTCTCATTATTTGTTGGAGCCATTAATGCCATTTGCAATAATAATTTAGAACAAGATGGGCAACTGGAAGCATATTTTTAGAAATGCCACAGACTACCCCAAGACCTCAAGATTGAGAATTTGTATGAAATGGCTTTTAATAGTGTTAAAGCAGCCAAATCAATATTTTAAGAATAGAATTGGAATTAAATACATCTATTTAACATTCTGTATTGATTTGTTCCTTGATCCACTCTATTTGACTGATGTGAACATCTCAACGGCTTTGAATTCTATTCTTGTGACTCGTGTGACGTGACTCACATGACAAACTTGAGGGTGATTTTCTCTGAAACTACTGAGAATATTTTCCTAGATTTTGGGGGGTTGGTTTCATTAACTACTGTAAGAGTACCAAGTTGTGATAGGCTTAAAAAAGTTGTTCAAATTGACAGGAAATGAAAATACTTTCTGTGAAAATATTGTGACTCGCGTGACACTAAAATGAGGGGGTTTGCACTGTGGGCTAACACAAAGCTGATACCTCATTTTGAAATTTAGAATTTGAAATAAGTTATTAAATAGCAATGGCAAGTTGAATACATAAAATAATGAAGAAATTTAGTTTTGATACAAGAAATAGGACACTTTTCTTAAAAAGTAACAATATTTGTTCTAATCAATGCATAATTATCTATGTTCTTATTTCTGTTCCCACAATGCCTGTGGGTAGTTGTGGTAATTCACATTCCAGAAGGGCAAGGTATTGTAGCATCCAAAAATGGTATTGTAGGTGTTATGTTAATTTAATTTTTATTCAATAATGTGTCATTTCTGTGGAATGGCTGTAATGTTGAAAAATATCCCAGAATATGGGATACACGTGACCAGCCCAGACCAGGGTCTTTTTGCAGCAGTGGACGGAGCAGTGGAGATAAGACCCTGGGTACGAGTTTGTGAAGGTTCACCCTTTGATGAGTAAAATTGTGATTTGTCTGATGTTAGACAGAGTAAAAAAGAAATAAAGGAGCCAGCTCAGGCAGGAAAGGGTTAAGTGCTTGTTAACCCATTGCTGCCTGGGAAGCACTGTCCCCATAATGTAATTATTTTTGCCTCAGCAAAATAATTGCTGAAGTCTTTTGATGAATTTCCTTATGAATTGTTAGCGAGTTTGAAAAATTATAATGAACTCTGCCATGTACATGTACCTATTAACATATACTGTAGTATGCCAATAGTACATGTATTTTTAATAATAAATCTTACAGAAGAGCAGTGTTGTGGCATAGCTTACTGTACTTAGAATACCTGTAGTAGGTTTATGAGTAGAACTAGATGACTAGCCAATTTTGTATAATTCAGGTCATTTCACATATATTTATTTATTGTGATACAATATCTATACCTAGCCCAGGATAAGACAATTTTACTTGATTTATCTGGTGTAAATTATTAGGCAAAATAAAATGTTTAGCACTGTTGTTCGATGGTTAGTATATATAATGTAGCTTAAGGTCTTAATTTTTTTGCAGTCTGCAAATTGAAAAAAGAACAATGGACAGTGCAATGGATACACTTGAAACACATGAGGTTTGTGATCTAAGTACAACCATGAGTCCATTGTTTTGTGTTACAGTTGTAGACTTGTAGAATATGATACAGTATCAGAGTCCGAATTAGCGCTTCCCAAATTGCAAATTGCGAAGCGATTTTAAAAATTGCAAAAATCTGCGAAGCAATTTTTCTGAAAGTTGCGAAGCTCATTTAGCGATGTTATTCTGGTTTTTTTATATATTTCACGAAATCACTGTGTCATGTGCATCACCAAATCATCAGGCCAGATGTATACACAAAGTCTTGCCTTTGAGTTTTGGGAAGTTTCGGCTTTGCAGCTGTCATCTCGCATGTCAAAAAAGATCACACTTCAAACGTGATAACACCATTTCATGGTTTGGTCATTCGGCTCGCTGTTTAAAGCTGTATAGCTTGCGTCTCAAGTGTATTTGATATGGCTAAACGTGAAAAGTAGGAATGTGATTTGAACGTTACCTTAATACTGTAAAAAGTTTTAGTGGAGATGCTGAAAAGGATGAGAAATTAAGATGTTCTGTCTGCGAGGAGTTTTCGACAAGAATTCAATCAATCGCTGGATATTTAGCCGCTTGGAGACAAGTTTAAATCCCCAATTGATGAATCGGATGAATCGCCGATAGGAAGAAGTTTAAAGAAGAAGGCAGAGATTAGTGTGAGGCGGTTTTTATAGAAAACCGAAAACCGCCCGAGAAAAACCGAGTGAACCGATTTTTTTAAAACGCGTTCGAAACCATAGTTTAAAAAAATGCATGACGCCACTCGCGCAATATTTCAGTTTCAAAAACAATTGTATTGATTATAATATCCTAACTACGAATTACAAAGAAACATGCAGTATATAAGATAAATTTTACATTCAGGAGAATCTTTCGGTTTTTCGGCTTTCTTGAAGAAATGCCAAACAGCACTTTGGCTCATTTTGGCAGAGAAATATTACCAGTAACCAACAGTTTCGAACAGCGTAACAAAGTATTCCAAGTTTCAACGAACGGTTACTTAAAAAGGCAAAGCTGAAAGAGCACGAGTCAGAAAATATATACGATCATAGAACATTGAAAGCAAAAATTGGTTAATTATTCATGTTACGCTCCGACTGTTTATGAGTCTACACCAATTTTACTTTAAACCTGTCTTCGCAGAGGTCCGCCTTCATTTGAGCCAATCAAAATTCATCTTCGTGTGATCCGCTTATGCGTTCAAGCTCGTTGCGAATCTGAATCGAAGCCTTTCAGTAATTTCCGTTCTTATATCGGAGATCATACCTGGCAATAAACGTATGGTATTTCGAAGGCGCAAATCTCTTCAGTCGTTTTCCCGTCAATTCTGTGCATGTGTAAACGCAACAAAAACCCGTGTAAGTATGGTTCGATTTTATTGAAACACCGATGTTTCTTTCGATTTTTCGATTTTTTTCGGTTTTTCGGTTTTCCTCCAAAAGCAACATCGGTTAAATCAGTTTTCAAAAAACATCGGTTTTTTTCGGTTTATCGATTAACCGCCTCACCCTAGCAGAGATCGACAGGAACGTTATGCTTACTTGGTTCAAGACTTTTCGTTGACGAATTTTGTCGCGCGAGGTGACATCTTTATTGCCAAAATTGAATAGATTGAAATTAGTTCCACTTGAGAGCTCATAAGACAAAAGAAAAAGGTCGCTTCGCGCAGCAAAATTCGCCAGTGGAAAACCAGCTTATGCAACCGACATATATCATCTTTCAGCCCAGAATAACAGTTTTCACAGCGTAGTAGGTTTTACATTTTACAACTAAACTGGCGGAACCGTACTAATTCGAGACTGGTTCCGAATTCGTCCAGTACCGTGTAAACGGGGTCCAAATGTTCAGAGAGTAAACAAAATAATAATTAATGAGATGCAAACATTTTAATCATTGCTATTTTAACAATAATTAGTGACGAGACTGAGGGAGGGAGGGAGAACTAATGAGGCGTGATACTCAAAGGACCTTGCATAGGTTAGGTAGAAAACAGAAACTTAATAATAAATGAGAGTGTACTGCTCAGAAATAACCTAACAAAAACCGAGTATACCTAATGATAAAGAAAAAAGAGAGAAAAATTATTGTCCCCGAGCCCGGTGAGGGTGCTAATCTCGACGTGCGTGGAGTCCACTTTACACGCGAGATGAAAAGCTGAAAGCAATTCTGAAACCTGTTTGTATATATATATGTTATCAAATCCACAACTTGCGAGTCCGAATAGCAGGGTACTGGTAACTAACCAGTTAAATTATTCAAATTATTTAAATTTACGTCAGCAAATTATAATTTATAAGTTCGGTTGGATTATATACGAAATAGTTTTTCAACGATCATGACGAAAGAAGTCTTTGCCAGAAAAAAGGATTTCAGCTAAAATGTACATTAATATTGCTATGAAAAAAGACCAAAGAAAGAAGGCTAACAAGAGATGTGGCAGCGAGAAAAAGACAACAATAAATACGACTTAAAACCACTGGAAAAAGCCTGAAAATTAATACGATGAAGACCGAAAACGATGCCGACCGAAATATAACTGAAAGAAGAAGGATGTGTCCTGAAACTGTACAAAGCCGGTAAAGAATTTTGCTCTGGTGTATTCTACATAACTCGAGAGGGAACGATAAGAAATTTTGAAACAAACGGCTTTTTAGATCATGAAGAGAACTGAATGATGCCTGGTCATATTTATGTGTCCACAACGAAAAAAGTAAGAAACCGCGAACGAGAAAAACAATCCGAAAAGACCAGACTGAATTGGCAGTGTTTGTGGTCACAAAAGCAGAAGAAAGTTTAACGGTAGGAGATTCGTATTTATCAGTTTAGCTGACGGTTAAAACGGAAGAAATCTTGAAAAAGAAAATTACTATAAGTAATATATTGTCTAGAATTGTCTTTCAACGCTAGGACGTTGACATTGTGTCTTTTCTTGGTCACTGTTTATATATAATTTTGAATGCAAATTTGTCATTCGGTTCATCTCGTCGTTGTTGTTTTTTTAATATTGACATTGCATGTTCTTTCGGTGTGTCAAAACACGACTACAGATGAACCTTGCTAACTAATTTTCTGGATGTTTTCTGATCTGCGTGCCATGCATTAAATACAACAAAAAACAGAAATTAAGGGGGGGGGGGGAATTGGGGGGGGGGGGAGGCTAAAAAAATGCATATAAAGCGGGCGAGGGGTTATTGCGTTCATGTATTTCTAGTAAGAAATTAAATAAAAGAAAAACGTTTGTTAAGGTCACGTGCGTTTGTGTGGTACCAAGTTTGTAAATGAGACGCTAATTCTGTTGTCGCTTGCGGTTATCATTGCCACCTGAGATTGGAAGGATGGCACAAACCTTTGTCCGAAACCGAGTGGTTAGAACTATTGAAATGCCAGGCCACAGCCGGTTCGTCAAGGTCATACATTGGTCTTTGTGGAACGAAGTCGAAGATGTTCAGCAAACCTGTCTGAAAGGCGTCCATCATCGAGTTTCACCGATGTAAATTTTGTGGCATTTATGGCAATAAATGCAATAAATGCATGGTGTTGGTGCATGGACGTGCATTTGCTCGCTACTTTTTTGCAATGGCGACTGTTGTTTCATCATTTATTGCGCCTTTTCAGTATTGCGCCTTTTATTGATACCAGCTTTCTTGTTACCATGCGCTTTCATAGTGGTGGCGTGGCTTTTAAAATTATATTTCTTCGATTTGTCTTGCTTTTGTAATTCTGCATGTTTTTCAGAAATGTTTTTCACTCAGATTTATCACCACTGAAATCTTAAATTTCCTGTTTAAGGCAACTGAAAAGATGCAAAAAGAGTCCTTCGACGTCTAGGATGCAAGAGAAGAAAGCTATGTATACTGAGCTATGCATCAGATTTTAATACATTGCAAATTTAATATTTCAGTGGCTGTAAATCTAAGTAAAAAACATTTATTTATAGCCTCATCTTGAGTAAGAGCCAGCCCAGGCAGAATTATTTATTTATTTCATATATTGTTGCTTACAGGATTAGCAAGTAGTTTTTAAAACTAATCGGGTGCTTTTCCTGCAAATATAAATACGAAGGAAAATTATGGCGAGTATAGAAAGTGTAAGTTATTGAAAATAAAATTAACATTACAGAATTAACATTACAGAAAAGATACAAAATTAACATTACAAAATTAACATTCAGGCAGAATTACAAAAGCGAGGCAGAAAAGAAATATAATTTTAAACACCATGCCATCCCTACGAAACCTCGTTATAACAAGAAAGTTACCGTAGAGTTCCCAAAGTAGTGCCCCCCCGAAAGTAACGGCATCTACTCGATACCTTTAATAATTCCCAAAAGTAGCGGTCCCCCGAAAATAACGACTACTCGAAAGTAACGCGTTGCATCTAACGTATATATTAAATATCTAAACGGATGCATGCTCACAAACAGTAATGGACATCATTCGGGAGGCGTTCTACAGTCTAGTATGGTCAGCGATGTTAGGCGTTGCACATGTGCAAATCGCAGGGTATTAATTTAAATGCACTGTCATAGTCCGAAGCGAATTAACCGGTGCGATGTTAAACGAGATCGTTTACTCTAATGCTATTGGTCATTGAATGATGGTATAAGAACACATACATGTACCTACACAAGGCTTGTGACAGTCTGACTTTGTCACAAGAAAAAAGAATACTGTAGAACACAGAAGTTAAGCAGACAATCGCAAGGGCATATCTGGTAGTAAAATGTCAGACGTGGCTATGGCCTTATAGGATATAGAAGGATCGCTATTAATTGAAACACTTTAACAGCTGATAGCCAGGCAAATTTGCGGTTAGTAATTAAATAAATTAGCCAGGCAAATTTGCATGCGGTTTGTGACGTTTCGAATCTAGAAAAACAGTCTACCTTTTTCACTCCTTTCACTCTATCCAACTTTTTTATGTTTTTCCCATTCTTTTGGGAAGTTCATTCATTATACAGACGATACTTTCAATGCCTTGTGCTTCTTCATAAGTGTTTACATGCCAGTGGTCCATCCTATATTAGAATTTTTTTGCATACGGTGAATCAAATTATAACTTGAGAGGAATGAACTACAACAACCTCTTTTTATTCTTAACTGGATGAAAAATAGCTACTCGTATATTACGTGTAAATTATGGAACAGCCTGCCAGTCCATGTAATGTACATTAGGGAAATTCAAGAAATAGTAGAGTTTAAGAATGCTCTACCAAGCCATCGATTTTAAACTTTTATTTAATAATTCTTACTACTAACTATTTCTATATACTCAATGTATTTTAAAGATATTTTATGATAATTCTAGATTCTAGGTTTAATTTTAAAAATGTAATAGTTAATAATTAGTACAGTATTAGTATGTAATTTACAGTTTATTTACACGTCCGTATTTTGAACAAGCTTCTTCTTATAGCTCTTGGACGTGTTTAAATAATATTTGATTGATTGATTGATTGATTGATTGATTGATTGATTGATTGTTCTTCTCACTGCGCTATTCGTCTGCTCTACTGTAGCTCCCCCATACTTTTTACATGCTCGTATCACTTCAGTTTGTTTACATCTTCACCTTTAATTAATTTAATTTAATGCCTTCACTCCAGATTACTTCTGATGTTATAATCCACTATCCATCGCATCCGGTATTTTTGCTCCTCAGACTATGTTTAATCTTTCTGCGATTTCATACCTCATTCCTTCAATTGCTAATATTTGCTTTGAACTCGTTTCTTTTTATTCCTACTCGCTATTTCATCTACTTCGTTATTGGGGTCTTTCTTCATTGTATTATGTCATGACTACCGAATTGTTCTCGAAAGCAACTCTTACATTAGACTGCAGTCCTCGAAATTCCTCACTGACCACATCTGCATGTAGCATTATTATAAACAATGGGTTGGAACCTTTTTCTATCGAGTTGCGTGATGATAGTGTACGTCATCTTTATCAGGGCAATCACTTCTTCTGGGACGTTTTCTTCAAGCTCCAGTATACCCTAAATCTCTTAGAATTATGTCGTGCCTTTTTCTCAAATACTGAATTCTTTTTAAAATACAAAACAATGGACACTTCGAGCAGGGTTAACATACAAAATGTTCACCCTTTTCGGAGTGTCCTATGTTTTGTATTTTATTAATTTACTCAGTGGTAACCGCAATTTTTGATTTCCTTTTTCTGGCATAAATTTAAATTGTACTGTATGCTGATTGTATTGCATGCTGTTGATGGCGACCAGCTCGCTCAGTCTGTTCTAAAATCCGTTCTATTATCTTCAACTACTATGCTTCAAGAACTTTATACCTCTGGAATGTGTACAGTCTTCCTTCTTTACAGGTCTTCCTGTAAACTGGCATAGTCAATTACTCTTTCCTGTCCGCTAGCATTTTCCCTTCCTTATACATCCTTTCCCCAGAACTTTATACATCGATCTCATTGCATGCTTTTATCAACTATATATTGGCATATTTGTAATTGCTTTCCCTTTTGTTTTGCTTCACTTTCTTACACGCTGGCTACCTCCATCATTTGATGTTTCCAAGATACGTTTGACGTTCCAGTTCATCGCGTTCTTCTTCGACATTTAACAAAGTGGTGAAGTGTTCTTTGCATCTTGTTTATATGTTCTTCTCGTCAGTCAGTCAGTCAATCAGTCAGTCAGTCAGTCAGTCAGTCAGTCAGTCAGTCAGTCAGTCAGTCAGTCAGTCAGTCAGTCAGTCAGTCAGTCAGTCAGTCAGTCAGTCAGTCAGTCAGTCAGTCAGTCAGTCAGTCAGTCAGTCAGTCAGTCAGTCAGTCAGTCAGTCAGTCAGTCAGTCAGTCAGTCAGTCAGCCAGCCAGCCAGCCAGCCAGCCAGCCAGCCAGCCAGCCAGCCAGCCAGCCATTGGTATTTCTTTAACAATTATGTATTGTGTTGTGATATGTGGCATACACGTTATGCACTGCATAATTAAGTGAAGCTTGACTGGATTGTTTTAGGATACCATCAGTCCTTCAGTGCGAAGAAGTGGCAGAAAAAAAGTTCCAACTGCCCTGTATGGCCAAAGCGCACCAGAGATTTCAAGTTCACAGAGTACCCAAAAAGAATCCCAAGACGAGGTTGAAGAAACGTCAGAGTAAGTTGTTGTTGTAGAGTAATTTTTTATTCAACGAAAGCGCGATTAATTATTTAGGGAAAGTTTAAAGCTACTGTTACACGATGCGATTTTTCTTGCAACAAATAATCTGAATATTGCAAGTTGCAAAAAAATCGCACTGTGTAACACCCCGTAGCAACTTGCGATTTTATTATTTTTGCTGCAACTTGCAACAAAGTTCGCAAGTTGCTGAACGTGTAACACTCTTCCTGCAACTTGCGAGTTTTTTTTCCATGGGTAAATTTGTTGCAAGTTACAAGAAAATTCGCATCGTGTAACAGCACCTTAAGACCGAGCATGTGGCTGTCAGATTAATTTTTGATATCTTGGGCATAGAAATATACCGTTACTAGGCGTTAGCCAAATGTTTTTAGAGCGATAAATGAAATGAAACCATGTTTCGAACTATCAGGATATTTAACAATTATTCACCGAAGTGGAGGTGAATAGTGCTGGATATTCACCGAGCGGTGAGGTAAATATGTACACTATTCACCGACACTGAGCTGGTGAATAATTGTTTTAGATTTAGACACAGCGGCCATGTTGGTTGATAGAAACAATAGCGTCTAATATAATATTCTTTTGTACCTACAATCCTGGACAAAATTGTTGGGACACTTTTGTCCAGGATTGTGCGAACCAACATGGCCGCCATGACGTTACATGTAACCCAGCAATGAATATAAGTTAAATAAATAAATAAATAAATAAATAAATAAGACAATGCTAAATGCTTCATATCAGGCCAGACCAGACATGGCGATCCAGCACAGTAATAAAATATATCCAACATGATTGAATGAGTGTTCTTTTTTTGGTTTCTAAAAACAACGAAGCAGGTTGAAAATGCGTGGCAAAGCCGCTTTGTTTTCACCAGCTTGACTGTATTCAGTCATCGGAGGGCATTGGCTGTCTGTTTGTCTGTTTGTCTGTTTGTCTGTTTGTCTTTCTGTCTGTCTGTCTGTCTGTCTGTCTGTCACCAGGATATCTCAAAAACCATTGGACCGATTTTCATGAAATTTTGTAGAAGAAATGCTTGATCGCTCTCAATTATCGTTACTTTTTGCAAACATATTTGCGTAATTTCGGTACGAGTGCAATCAATCAATCAATCAATCAATCAATCAATCAATCAATCAATCAATCAATCAATCAATCAAGCATTTTATTTATTCCTACTGTACATGTGTCAGTCTCTTGATCTAGCCTGGTTAGTGGGATGACTCGTTTTCTTTTTAAACATCTCTAATAACCCGCTGGCGGAGGTATCACAGTGCAGTCTCTGATTGCCCTCTTGTTGCTTTTAAATTTTCCTCATGAGTAATGACTTGAAGAACGGGGTTTGAAGTACGAGAAATTTCAATGAATTCGAAGAAGAGGGAAACCCCGTCAATTTTGAATTGTAGCTGTTTGGATAACTTTGAATGAAATACTGTAGTACAGGTATTCATCTTTCAATTCCTAGGACTGAAAAAAATAGTTTAAGTCTTCTTTTCAGTACTTTTCTGGCGTTTCGAGTTGTCTTAGTACAATTTAGCGCTAATACAATAATGAACCCACAACATTCCGATGCCAGTTTGTGTGTCACAAGTAGTTGACTAGTTCCCAAGTATAAATATCGAAGAGCGTCCGGCTGGCATCGGAAGGTTGTGGGTTCGGGTCCCGTCTGGAGCTCAGAGTTTCTCTCTGAGTTTAACTTACGACGGCTTGTACAGCAGAAACAAACGAAAAAACTTATACATTTTGTAATTTAGATTTTGGGATTTTGATGACGCCATGTTAAAACAATCTATTTATTAGGTACAAAGAAACTGGAAATACACATAATCAAGAATCAGATGAGACCAGTGATAGTGACAATGTGCCATTGAGTCATTTTAGCCCAGGAAAAGGAAGGAAAAGATCTGGGAAGCCTTTGAAAAAACTGCCAGTATGTTGTATATTTTAATTGCCAAAGTGTACCTGTTATAAATGTGTATCATCAGTGGGATTGGTATAGAAAAACGGAGTGATAATATTTACACATGCATGTAGCTTAATTTCCAGGCAAGTTATGGGATAAAATAGCGTACAAAATATTAGTATTAGTTCTTTTAAGATTAAAAAAAATTGAAAGAGCTGACTTTTGTGAACCTACATGTAGTTGTATATGCTCCAGGCAAAAATACATGCATTAATTTTAAGAGCTGATTAGAGGTTACACGTAAAATCAACACCTACATCTTAGCTGTGATCCGTGCTCTGAACTGTGTCGTATGACGGCTTCCTGGAGCGCCTTTAATATGCCTCGACACGGCCACGTTGATCTGTGCCTTCGCAATTCAGCCGCTGGCTGCAATTAGCCCCCAGTCATTTATCCCCAGCAGTCGTTTATCCTTTACTTCACACGCGTGTAACATTACGGATATATGTCGTGATTGTAATGATGATGGAGGCGAATAGTGTTTGTAATTCAAATAGCGGTGCAGAAGTGTTCGATCATGAATAAAGGAATTGAGAATGTCACTGATTTGTGATGTTACACTCGTGCGTAATCAATCAAAAGATCAGCCTTTGTAGCAGCGTAGCATAAACTTGTCTAAAATGTCGGAGTTTCAATTTTAAAGGCAGTGAGATCTCGATATTTTCCCGACGTATTTCGATTTTTTTTATTTGACTAGTTCGTATTTGAAAAATCCAGCAAGTGTACTATTTTTGAACGATGAAATAAAGCGTTACACAATCTGTTAATCGATCATTTTCTGCGCCATTTTCAGATTTGACAAGATTTTCAGTACAAAAAATCACCAATTTCTCAAGGCATTGACAATAAAGAAATAGAAATAAAAAAGAGATGGGTGTAAATTTTTAGAAAATGTCATCGTAATTTCAGTAAACGCGAATTGTGCCGTAGTTTTTGGATTTTTGTAAACGTGCATGGTGTCGTCATAGAATCTCTCGGATTTGGCACAGCGAAAGTGCAAATCGTCGAAAACAGCGAGGTGTCTCAATAATTTTGGCCAAGTTTGTCTGAAAATGATTAATTCAAATATTATCGAAGAAAAGGTGTCGAAGAAAAAGCAGTGTTTTAGCATTGTAATAATATACATAAAAAAATTTCTCAATTCTGGTTGGCTGAGAGGAGTGCAATTTTAGTGTAATTCAGTGCAGAAAAATGAAATACAGTGCAAATTTTGTAATTTTTTAATTTGCACAAAAATAATTTTTTACTAGAAAAAAAGCTCTTCCTGTTAATTTTTTTTTCATGTATGTTATTTGAACATAGTCAATCGAGATATGGTCTGGAAACTCGGCAAACTTCAAAGCGCCTATAATGAGCTGTGATTTTATGTTGAACCGTACCTTACACCGTGCACATCCTTTGTTTTAGGTTTATTAATATTTAAATAGCACGGTTGAATGATTGAACTGAAACGTTGCTACTGGACAATTCGTTCATTATACTAAAATACAATGTGTTCAGTGACCGTGCACCGTGCACAAAAATGCATAAAGGCGAACAAAAAGATAGACCAAAGACTTTAGCTGAGTTTCGAGACCATATCTCGATTGACTATGATTTGAACAAAGCATTTTGATTAGAAAGATTCTATTTATGATAATTTTTTTCATGTATATTATTAATAAGTATTATTATATATTCAAACTTTATTCTCGTTCGTGATTGGCCAAAACTCCCCCGCTAATTCTCCGTATCTGGAAGCTGACGCGTTATTTCAGCTGCTGACGTGATCAGCGTGCAATCGAACTTCGATCCAAAACAAGGTATTATTGCACGCTGTCGAACCCAAGCCCCCAGCGCGGTCGGCAGCTTGCTAAAAATCCCGCCAAAACTAAATATTTTTGAAGAGTAAACAAAATGGCTTTTAACCGGTTTCCATCGTTAAACGAAGAAGAAATTTCGACGTTGCTCTCAGAGAAAGATAGTAAAAGCACGAAGAGTATAGTTTTTGAATATATACTCTAATAAAACAATTATTGGATTCGGTTTTCGCATGATATCGAGAATTATCAAGGCCTCGGTTTGTGTTATCCACCTCAGCCTTCGGCTTCGGTGGATAACACAAACCTCGTCCTTAATTGATAATTCTCGATATCATGCTCAACCTCATTCAATAATTGTTTAATAGCATGATTTCTCGTGCAATTTGAAAAAACACGCACTCGTGAGTTTTTCAAAGACCTCAAATAGCACTCGTCCTTCGGACTCGTGCAATTTTGTTAGTCTTTGAAAAACTCACTCGTGTAGTTTTTTCCAAATTGCACTCGAAACCATGCTATTACATATACTAATAAGATTACAATCTACAATTCAACAAAAGATCCCCCTTCTCTGCTCCCTCCGGACCTATACGGGGTCAACACCCGCCGACTTTCCGCAGCTTTTTAAAAAAATGTCGTCAAAATATGTTTTTCTAGAAAAAGCTAGGCGGTAAACCAGATTATTATAGGACTATTTTCGTGAGCGGTCCAGAACGTGAAATCCAGCAATTTGATTGGTTCCTGAGCGGTCTGGAATCTACCGTTCCAGACCGCTGAGAGAATTTTATAAACAAAATGAAAGTCATGTTAGTATACATGCAACAAGAAGGATAATAATTTCAAAACTACTCATTGTTGAAATATTTTGTGCAGGTATGTTGTTAGAAATAGTGTTAAGCTTTCTTTTGATGTATATAGTTTAAGTTAGTTTCCATGTTATGTGAAACTTTAAAATGTTCAAAATGTTCGTAGCACAAATTATAGAATTTCAAATGTTTTAACGTACAACCTTGAGTGATATGTCAAACAAAAGCAACTGAAAAATGCTATTTGGGGTAGAAAGTTCAGGATTCTAGCTAAACGGAAAGTACTTTAAAAATGGGAAAACATATGCCGTTTTGGTTTAGTTCGCAAAAAAGATAGTGGCGAATACGAGCCTAACACTTTAAGTTTTCACAGAACGTTTACAACACTTGTGGTAATATGATAAACTACTTACTGACCTCACTTGTTCAGTCTGTACTAGTGAAATATCGGACCTCCGTTTTCTGCACGGACCTCGTTTCGCTGTCGCTCGGTCCGTACTAAAAACGTCGGTCCGATATTTCACTAGTACAGACCTCACGCTCGGTCAATAAGTATTAATTACTGCCTGCGGTTAGGGTTTTTGTTGTGGTTACAGGTTAGTCAGAAGATCTGAATCTTGACGACAAATTTGGAAAAAAACAATTTTACGACATATTTTGGAAAAGCCGCGGAAAGACTGGGTGGTGGTGGTGGTGGGTTCCTTTTGACTTTTGAGTCATCCCTTGTAGTAACGACCGTCCAACAGTTTTACCCGCACGGGCTCTCTTAGCTAATTTGCATATTGCGTGATGTTTTATACTCAACCAACACTTTATTTCCTATATATGCATTACATGTGATTTTTTAAAGAAATTAAAACTTGTTTATTATTATGTTGAATTCATTATTTTGCGGCAATCCTGCACAAAGGTCCTTGGGACGTCAGTGATGATGACTGCATTAAACTGTTGATTTTCTAGTCTGCCAAGAAGACAAAAGCAGCCAGATTAAAGAGTAGAACATCATTTGAAGATAGTGAAGGCCATGGTTCTATGTTTGATATAATAAAGGCTGGAAAGGGAGCCTTGCAGGTACGATTTACATTTACTAATGTAAACGTTAAGATTTTTGAGGGGGAAATGTTGAGATTTTTCAAAACCCTTCCCCCTCCCCCCCCCCCCCCCCCAACTTTATCCTGAAGACGGTATATCAAGGAACACTGTTACAGATCGGCAGATGATCTGGGTTTGACTCAGAGTTCATATACAAACTCCTAATATGGTAGTGGCGCTGAGAGATCCGAATACGGATATCCTGCAATCTGAATGGTTCATAAGCGGTCGATACTTCCCGTATCCTCCCTCTCAGAGCCGAAATATATAAAGAAAACTTAGTTTATCGGAGATAAAGAACCAAATTACAAATTTATCTGGGGTTTTTTCTCTCAGAATAAAAATAACAAATATCTGTTAAAGAAAACGTAGCGAGTTTTGCAATGGCGTTTTCATGTCTCTAATAATTTTAAGTTAATTAATTATTTCAACAAGGCCATATAATAAACTAGTTATTGATCTCGCTTGTTCGGTCTGCACTAGTGCAATATCGGACCTCCGTTTTTTGCACTGTACTAAAAAACATCGGTCCGATATTTCAGTAGTTAAGGTGGCTCGACAGGCTTAATCACAAGAAATTATCGTTTTTCCCCATAAAAAGTTTGAGTTTTTATAACCTCAAAGTTTACCTAAGTGAAGAAATCGTGTTTCCAGTAAATGCAGAAAACCTAATTTGCGTAAAATCTGTCGCTTACCAGGCGCTACAAGTGTAAATCTTTTCATTAATCAAGAGCACCACTGGAGCTATGCAATGAAGTAAAATGAAGGTCATGAGACCTGTGGAAAAGGTTTTATGAAGAAAATACATAATTTCTTATTATTTAGACTGTTGAGCCATCTTACTATCTAAACACAAATAAGTTTATTCTTTGAATTACCGGTCCAAAATGATTTAGAATATATATATATACCTTCACCAGCGATAACTTGTAATCAAACTAAAAAATCACATAGATATAAAAGGGTATTCAGCCAAACATTCTGCTGCTTAGCGAAATTTGACAACATTATAGTTCTGTGCTTTCAAGACTTTCTGCTTTCCCAGGCCAGGGTGTATTATATCAATGTTTTTTTTTATAAAGGAACACTTTTTGTGGTTGTAAGTAGAAAAAGAAGACTGATTAATTAGCCTATTTGTTACATAAACGCATATTATTTCAATTATTAGTATTTAATATTTTGCTTTTCTTCTATAGGCACTTGTAGATGATTGGATAGTCAGTTATAACAAAGATAGAACATCAGCCATGGTGGATCTTATACAATTTTTCATTCAGTGTTGCGGCTGTAGAGGTTTGGGTGCTGTGTTGTGTAATTTTAGTAGAATGCACGATTAATACATTTATTTTACTGTAAGTACTACCATGACATGAGGGACAAATCCTCCCTCGACTTGAGGGGACATTTAATCACTAATTTCTCTAGATGTCATGGTATTAGTTTGTAATACCATGATTATCTTATAATACATTTCTTTGTTGTGTAAAAGAGTACTGTTTGGATGTTTAGTCATTCATGCTAATGAGAGAAAAATTAGAAATTTGCCCTGTTAGAGGGAAAAATTAGAAATTTCGCCTGTTTGGGGGAAATGCGAGACTAAATTACCCGGTGAGAACAAAAGAAGCCGTGTCAATCATCATGGTATTATACTAGAAATACATTAACGCGACAAACCCTCGCATTCGCTGTTTACGTTTTTATAATTATGAACATTACATTTAGTCATAAAATCGAAGCTGGCTGAGGCGATGCTTTTTTCCAATTTTAATTCCTGGCAATTTTTGTTTTAAAGAATCAAATAAGTTGAATAGAGTTTAAGATCAAATGAGGCCAAAGTTTGCTGTGTAAAAATCTTAAAAATATTTATTAATATGGTTAAGCTTTGGTTAAGCTTTGGTCAAGCTTCTGATGATGTCGTAGTACGACGAAAGCTTAACCATATATTGTCTTCTCTTGCATGGTCGGACATTTTTCTGCGTTGACCTCGTTCTTTGTTATATATTTGTTCTTTTTTGTGTCTTTTTACCTGATTCCTGAATTTTCTTTGTAGGAGAAGTTACTGAGGATATGCTGGAAGAAGAAGAAAATGTAAACGCAATAAGAAAGCTTACTGAGGAGTTTGACGAGGTGCGCAAAGTACATTTATACAATACTCTGGTTGCTATGCGTGTTTTCATTGGTTGTTGCCCATGATCTATTAGAGGACAAACACGCGGATCACGTCAGATCACGTCAGCTGACTCGCTTTTTTCTTTCTTCATGCCCCAAAATCCGTCAAGAGTTTTGAAACCTTTTAAATTTTTGTATTGTATAAAACAAATAGATTCCATTTTTTTTGTTGTCTGTTCAGTTATAGATGCACAGAAGACGTCACAACGTGGTAAGAACATCAGTGACTCGACTGCGTCTCGTGGGCCACTTTTTTGTTCTTACCACGTTGTGACGTCATCTGTGCATCTAGAACTGAACAGACAACGGCAAAATGGAATCTATTTGTTAAATGATGTATTCTTTTAATCATTGTAGACACATGTTGTGTTGTAGACACATAATTTAAAATAAGTGTAGTTTAAGTACCTAACCCGAAGTTTATTAGTGCCCGAGGGATTTATACGCTTACACTGAGGGTTAGGTTCATGCTTCAGTTATATAACATGATGAAGGAGGTTTTCTAAAGAATTCAATAGGCAAAGAGCTTGTGGCGAGGTTCTATTTTTATTGGGATGTTTATATAAGGTTGGGGGGTTTATAACCTGTATATAACCCGCGGCAGTGTGGCACAGCAAAGACAACCGACTTGATCATATTATAATGTATGTTTTCGCCATGGAAGAAATTTAAGGGCAGGGTAGTTTTATATATTTAACAAATAAGACATAATGTACGCATATGTACTCTTATGAAGGCACGTTTGACGTCATTTGCATTGAACACGAAGGAAGTTGATCTTCTTTCGTGTTCAAATCACGTCAAATGTAACTTAATTTATAATAGTACATATATGCACGGGAGCAACCGGTATGTTTTATTTGTTTATGAAATATGAAGAAAAGCAAACTAAAAATGGGATAGTTTTGAAAGTTCGCTAGCTTTTCCTGTCAGGTGACGCCATCCTACGCCACTCCACGCCATTTGACGTCATTCATGATCTTCATACCCTTATAAATGCACGGGGCCCAGCCAATCAGAGCGTGCGTAGAGGACACCTTATTTTATAAAACCCATTATACTGCATGTACTAGCCAACAATTATAAGAAATATAGTATAAAACTCGAAATAATTAAAAGTACAAGACAGATTAAAACAGTGATATTTCGACTTTACTTCAAAGTCATCAAATATGTCTTGAAATATACTCCATGCAAATATAACCGTTCTATAACCTGTCTTGCCTTTTTTAAGCATTTCTTGAGTTTGCAAATTACAAGTTCTTGTTTTTTGGTGGAGTTTGTTTTATACCTTATGATAGTATATGTAATAATTTAACCTATAATATTACAAGTAAAATTTGGCATTTCACTCGATTAAACTGGATATACTAGGTAATTTTGGGGAAGGAAAATTTGGGTGTAGAATACAATTTTATACATTATAAGACTAAACCGGGACCAGTTGCGAAAAATGCAACATCAAGGCCTTCCGGCTATAATTACTACTTATTGACCGAGCGTGAGGTCTGTAACGGGCCGACCGACCGAGCGCAGCGAAGCGAGGTCCGTGCAGAAAATGGAGGTCCGATATATATACCTGCACGATATATTTCAACAATGAGTAGTTCTGAAATTATTATCCTTCTTGTTGCATGTATACTGACATGACTTTCATTTTGTTTATAAAATTCTCTCAGCTGTCTGGAACGGCAGATTCCAGACCGCTCAGGAAACAATCAAATTGCTGGATTTCACGAAAATAGTCATATAATAATATTAGTTATTATTATGTAGGTATATTTCGTATTGGTGAAGGGCAAGACCCGCAGGGCTTAAGTCTAAAATAATTATATCGGGTTAGCAAACTTTCAAAATATAGGAATTTTGATTGTTCATTAAACGATGTATATGTATACATGTATGCATGTATAGTCTAAAAAGCGATTGGAAATAATTGATGTTTTTGTATATCAGGAATCCCACGAATACCCACTGACGATGTCTGGTGCAACTTATAAGAAATTCAAGGTACGGTATATTTTAATTTAGTATCAACCAACTACTGTTTTAGTTTATCACCAATGCTGCATTCTGATTGGTTGCACTGTGTTAGGTATAGACCACTATTAGCAAAAGGCGCAGGTTTTTAATATCAAAACAATGGCAGAAACGTCTCGTTTTGTCTTTATTTTCATATTTTTAACAACGTCATGTAAAACAAGAGCCTTGAATAGCTAAGAGCTATATGTTATTACAGCATAGTTGCACAGATAACGTTACAAAGACGCAAAAGCCAATCAGAACAGTTGTCTTTCTATTATCAACCAATCAGGTTGTTTGCCATTTGTATAGATCACTCGTCACGCTATAAACCACGATTTCTATTTTACTTTTACGTTACGTTGCTTGTACAAAAACTGACAACTGGTGTCTGAACTCATCTTTGATGCTAATTACATTGAACTTCTTGCCATTTTCATTTTTTTGTCATTTGTTATAGACCAATTTCTGTGAATTCATTGACCGTTTCGTAGAGCAATGTCAACACACTATTGTGTATGACGAATTCATGATGGAGAAACTGATATCGTGGCTCATCAGTCTATCGGACTCCCAAGTGAGAGCTTTCCGTCACACAAGTACTTTGGCTGGTCAGTACATGTTGCGTTTCTCTATCATTCTTCATGTAGACTGTAGAGTTCCCTGGTCTAACTATTTTTGGGTTTTCTTTGCTAAGGAATGAAATTAGCGGCAGCTCTTATCCAGATTGCTCTAAAAGTGAACGTGGAACTTGATAATACACAGGTAAATTTAATGAAATTAAGGTAATAGGCAAGGGCGGGGCAGATGCTTCTAATAACTTCAAAGATTAAAATTGTAAGTCTGGCGGAATAGCAAATTAACAAATAATAATGGAACAGAGTAGATGCATGACAAAATCGGGTTTCTATGTATTATTAAATTAAAATGTTTTGTCCTTGGCAAGGACAAATATTTGTAAGATAGGTCTTTAACCTTGAGTGTGTTGATTGGCGATCTATGCTTTAATGAGAATTGAGAAACACTGTTCTTGAGAAAGAATCTCTCGCATCTCTGCATGGTGACTTAATGGCGTACTGCCAATGATATGCATACATGTTTTGAGATTATTTCAGTGGACAGTGGGAACCGTTTTAATATCTTCACAATGCAACATTAAACTATCTGAATGGGCTAAACGCCAAACTTCCAAAATATTTCTAGAAAATTGATAGTTTAAAGAGAATTGATATACCCATATACCTTTATGTATGAGATGTCTATTATTACGGTTATCTGACTTACATTACCTGCAACAATGTTGCTATGCTGTTACGGCAGTCCTGTAAGTTTATCTGTAAAATCCATATATATACTATATAATAAGAATATCATAATTATATCCTATATAATCGTGTATATAGTATTTATATTTTCGTATGCCACATTTTCTTGATTACACCAAAACAGAAAAAAAAAAATGATGTACTACTATATGTAGAAAATATGCTGGACATTTGTTGCGTTAACCTTTGCATTAACGTGGTTTTAATTCTAGAATATATTTAAGTAGTGTAATTCGTTCGAGTCCATATATCATCACATACAAATGTAAAATCTCACGAGTTGTTACAGCGATGCGTTGTCCAGCGCAATATGTTGTTCATGCTGGTCAACACAATGTTATTACACCCTCACTTCTTCCAGTCAAATATCGACATTAGCGTCACGTGACAGCCCAATATACTGTATTGCAGTGTATAGGACAGTTATATATACAGGGTCGCACATAAATTATATTAACTTTTCAATCGCAGGATTATTTCTTCGGTATAATAAAACACCTATTTAACTATTTTGCAAAATCGGACTTAGATGAATCCAATAAATTATATCGCAGCCTGTTTACAAGCTGCAACGATGCTTTGTATATTTACCCGTGTAATGCTTTTCTTTTCTAGCGTCAACTTGACAGCGAAAAGCAGAAGACTGCATCGAAGCGTGGAGTGCAAAAAATGGAGATGCTCCAAAATAAGAAAAACCAGGTGATTATATTTAAATATTACTTGGAATTTTACTTGGAATTTAGTAAAACGTGCCTATCAAATAGGTTAAGATTGTTTGATGTTTCAAATAGATTTCTAATTTTTTATTCGCATATATAGGCAGCCTATTTATGCATCTCGTATTCAACGTCTCTGTTACGAAAATGTTCGTTTTGTCATGTTCCAGCTTTTTGGTCCCTATAGATCGTTTTTACTCACGTGATCGGTGGCATCATTGGGGTGGTGAAACAATATACAATTATTGGATGAGGTTGAGCATGATATCAAGAATTATCAAGGCCGAGGTTTGTGTTATCTGCCGAAGCCGAAGGCTGAGGCGGATAACACAAACAGAGGCCTTGATAATTCTTGATATTATGCGATAACCGAATTCAATAATTGTTTTATCATACAATTATAAATGTAGAAGCCTTTAGAAAGTTTTTTACAAAGTTAGGTAAAAATAGTAAATATTCATACCGTCTTCAGTTCGAGGTTCGCTAACTTTTTTCGCTTTCAAATACAATTTTCTCTTTCAAACACCGCTTTAAACTCTAACAGCTGTATGTGTAGCTCGCTTGTTTTTTCTTGGTGGTTTTCGCGTCAACAAAACGTGCCAAATCCGCCGGATTAATCCGCTTCTGATCTTCACTCCTAAGGACGGCCGCCATGTTTGTTTTGTTCAAACCGCTGGCCAGCGCGTCATACCTACAGATAATTTTTGATATTTTGTAGGTGGCAAGATATCAAGAATTATCTGTAGGTTGTTAGCCAATCACAATCGAGAATGTATCAGTATTGTATAATAATACGAAATATTTGAATAAGAAAGAGCTAATTCCCATACCGTACACCAATATGGCCGCCATTTCATTGTTTTGGTCCACCAATATGGCCGCCATTTCACTGTTTTTGGTACACCAATATGGCCGCCGTGACGTCAGATGAAAACGATCTATATAATTATTGTTTAGGAGTACAGGTTCAGTTAATTATTTATTTATTCTGTCATATTCGGTTTAGTTTGTCAATCGTGATGGGTTTCGTTAAGGTTTTTGCGTTACCAAGACTTGAGGACGAGCCTATAGATTGTCCACTGGCGAATTTCACGTCCATTTGTTGTATTTTTGTTTTTCGGCTTGTATTGGTAATACTCCAACATTTAGTTTTTCTGTTTTTTCTCTGGCTGTTGTGGGACGAGTTTTCGCCGTTTTAGTTGTCGCAATTTTTTTTATCCCAGATGGTATTCTCAGATTTTGTTTCTCTAATTCATTTGTCTGTGTTGTCTTTCTCCGGCAAGGACTTGTTCTGGTTGTCGTCTTTTGGGTGCGTTTGGGAATTGTTTGCATCTTCCGTATTGTTTAAAGTGCTGCTCTCTATTTCCTCGGGATTCTCTGCAGAGCGGTTGCCTTCGTTGGTGTTAATTTTTGCTGAGGCATTGTGTTGTTGGGTATAGTATATATTACGTTTCATCTTTATAGGATTATATTTTCTTTCTCTTCTTGTGCTATTTGTGACGTTCTGGTTTGTCCATATTCCTTCGTCTGTATTGTCGAAGGGCATCACATTTTCCAAGCTGCATGTATTCGGTCTGCTTGAAGGGCGTACTTTGATGACCAGTTGTTTGGTTTGTTAGTAAATAGGATACAGGTGGTTGTTTTGTTTGTTGTTAGATAGGATACAGGTAGTTGTTTGGTCTGTGGTTAGATAAAATACAGGTGGTTGTTGGGTTGGTGGGAAGATAGAATTCAAGTGGTTGTTTTGTTGGTTGGTAGATAGGATACTACAGGTGGTTGTTCGGTCTGTTGGTAGATAGGATACAGATGGTTGTTTGATCTGTGGGTAGATGGGATACAGGTGGTTGTTTGATATGTGTCTAAATGGGATACAAGTGGTTGTAGGGGTCTGTAGGTGGATAGAATACAGGTGGTTGTTTGGTCTGTGGTTAGATGTGATACAGGTGGTTGTAGGGGTTGTAGGTTTATGGGATACAGGTGGTTTTAGGGTGTGTAAGTGGATAGAATACTGGTGGTTGTTTGGTCTGTAAGTGGATAGAATACAGGTGGTTGTTTGGTCTGTAGGTAGATAGGATACAGGTCGCTGTTTGGTCTGTAGGTACATAGGATACAGGTGGCTGTAGAGTTTTTAGGTACATAAGATACAGGTGGTTTTAGGGTCTGTAAGTGGATAGAATACAGGTGGTTGTTTGGTCTGTAGGTAGATAGGATACACGTCGTTGTGGGGTCTGTAGGTAGATGGGATACAGGTGGTTGTACGGTCTGTAGGTACATAGGATACAGGTGGTTGTAGGTACATACAGGTGGAATTTTCAATTTGGATAAATTGTCCGGTTTTTATGGCGTGTTCAATTTGGCTTTTGGTGGGCCAGTGCCGTCGGAATTTTTTA